>JANVCK010256293.1:0-15915 GCA_026546655.1 Epizoanthus illoricatus | reverse complement strand
AACCATTCTTTATGTTGGGTTATAAAATAAATAAACCCCTTTCTGGCTTTCTGGTCTATGGGATGATATTCTGCCCTCATGATCTCCAAGTCGGATTATTTATGTTTTCTTTCCATAACAAATTGCTTCCAGAAAAGTTTCAAACCATGTTCCACAAAAATTCAAAAATACACTCTTACCAAACCAGACAAGCAAATAATTATAGAATCCCGTATTGTAGAACCAATATAAAAAAGTTTACGATTGTTTATCAAGGCCCAAAATTCTGGAACGCACTTCCAGCTAAACTGAAACTAAGTGCATCATTCGATACTTTCAAAATCAATCTCAAGAAGCATCTACTTAATTTGACAAAACTATCTTAATAGTAATACACTCTACAACTGAATTACATTTCACACTCAATTGTTCAGTTCTCATTTACTCTGCAATCTTTATACGTTTTGTATTCGTACGCCCGCTAAACAATGAAACACATATGCACAAATGACTAATACAACTACAAAGGCAGTTTAAAAATCATAAGCCCCGTGGTTTCTTTCAAACTGTCTTGTCATCAGATACTCCAAACTAGCTCTTGTAAAATACTGTCACCATACTTGTCACATACCCTGTAACCCCTATCCTGATGGTAATGAAAATGGCTTAGAGATGGTCCTCAAAAGTCTCAATGTCCCTCGATGCTTCGCTTCTCGGGCCACTGTTCCTTTTTCTGACCATCTCTAAACCGTTGGCAGAATATCATCCGATAGACCAGTCGCCAAAAGGGGTTTATTCACTAAATAACCCGCAGTTATACCTTACCAACAGTGGTTTCTGAAAACAAAGGAACTGTTTCTGAAAACAAAGGAACTGTTCCTGAAAACAAAAGAACTGTTTCTGAAAACGGAAGTAAACTTGGAATTCTACTTGGTGTGCATTAAAGTCCGCTTGGTTTTCACGAAACAGAAAAAGAAAGCAATTTTGCTACGCATCTTGTTGGCTATCTAGATAGATCTAACGACGCGTGTTCGTGGAATAATTGTTAAGTATTTCCCAGCTCTCTCTCCCCCCCCCCCGAACTACGAACGTACCATTGTTTGCACCATGAGAGGCCGCTGACCCCTGAGTTTCCTGACAATCTGGAACATGTCCACCGTGCCGTCCAGCTTCACTCGCTCAATGGCTGTGCTGATGGCACAGAACGTACCGGTACGACCGCTCCCATCGCTGAATTATGAGAAGAGAGGAGGGAAAACACTGAAGAAACTGTTCATACACTATAAATTCTGTTAACCCTCCCACTCCCAAGGAGAGTCCATATGAGCCCCTACATTTTTGTTTAACTTTTTTCGAAAATGTTTTAATTTTTCCTTACAAACGTTTTAATAGCTACTGTTCTTTGATTTAAAAAGGATACATTTTCTGACGCTATTTCCAAGTTGTTTGGCTTATTCAATGTTTCTAAAAAATTTACAAAAATTCAAAGTTGTTTTCAATTTTATCACAAAAATAACCTCTCGCTGCAGTTTTTTCACTTTTTTCGAACAGCTTTTATTTTTGTTCACACACTTTTTATAACTATTCTCTATGCATAAAGGCATTTCTGAAGCAGAGTGCGTACTCTTTGGGGCTATTGAAAGACCCAAAAAAATTCCATGACTTTCCAGGATTAAAAAATGAATTCTAAAATCCCATGACTTTCCAGGTTTTCCATGACCCGTACAAACCCTGTGAAGTTATTTTAAAGTTGTTTAGGTTGTTCAATTTGTTTTATTCTTCAAAATCAGCTAATTACTTTATCTCAACGAAATCCTAGGTTGCATGCATTTTTATTTTATAACACGTAGCAGTTAATATTTAAAATGATAGTTAAAATAACAAAGATCCAAAAAACTTGACAAAAATTGCCAAATTCACAATTTTGCTTAAAGATGACGTTAATGTTTTGGCTGCAGTAACTAATGCAACCAAATAACAAGCACATACTACACTTACAATAACAACTGATGATTAAACATCATTCCTACTAAGCCCTTTAACAGTTTTGAAAATCTTGGGGGATCCACATATCCCCCCGCGCACTTGGGAGGGGAGTCCGAGGGTCAAGGGGCAGCCGCCAGCCTACTTTCATTTTGCGGATGCTACTACTGTACGGCATACTGTACGGCATACTGTACGGCATACTGTACGGCATGATGTAATCCATGCTGGGGTAACAGTGTAATTCATGTACACAGATAAGGTTATAGAAACTAAGCTCGGCAAATCCTTGCACATAACGTGTAATATTTATATTTTGTCAGCAACAATATCAAAATGTTCCTTCACAATTGTTCCTTCGTTCATTTATTCATTCAATTATTCGTTCTTCATTCACTCATTCATTCTTCATTCACTCATTCATTCACTCATGCATGCATCCATCGATCCACCCCTTTATCTTTTATATGGTTATTTCAGTTTTACCAGAGGTTAATATCCCTCCCACAAAGTATTACTATTAGGTATTCTAGCCTAAGCGGTATATTAACTAGGGGACGGAAAAGGCCCTATATACTATTTGTATGGGTTTATTTTAAGTCCGCTAAGAACCTAGACCAATTGCTTGACATCCCTGCCCGCACAAGTCATGGCGAATGAACAATGTCAGGTGTCAGGAGCTCAACCTGGAATGTTCTCATTAGCAGTCCAAATTCTCATGACTGTAAGTAACCATATGCACACTCTCAAACATTCAAACCTGTTAGATTATCACTGACGTAATATAGTACTAACCTGCAGAGGACGGTGATTGGTCCATTGCCAGAGACCTGTTGCGATTTAGTAATGTACTTCAACATGTCAATCAATCCAGCCGAGCTACGAGCGACTGAATTCTCTGGCCAGTCCACATAATGAAAATGGTACAGAACACGCGATGTTCCTGTCTGTAACGGTGGAACCATAATTACTCACAGAAATACAAATTGCATCAGCTAAATGGGCTGTAAAATGGAAATTATTGGGATCATAAGCAGCTATTACCACTATGATGACGGTTCGTGAAATTCAACTTTCTCGTTTCCTTCTTTAATAATTGTGTCATGCATTTGCTTATTGTTTTTCGTGTGAAGGAGTTGAATGGAAGAAACAAGGATGGTAGTTCTGAGGGCGAAAGAACAACAGGACGATTCCTATGCTCAAGTTGACGTTGTCTACAAGAGCCTTCCACGTTGTATTTCTGAATACAACAGCAAAATGGCGATGAGCCCTGTGCACTCCAAGAATTAATGTACTCTGTACTTAAGCCTTTTGTTTTGTGCCGTAATCGACCACATTCCCATCCTAGTTACGTAAAGTCCCTATTTACATCAGGCAGTGCAGCACACATCGCCAAATACAACTGGCTCACTAACAATCAACATATAAGGTTCTTCTATTAGAACTTGGTGAAAAACCAAAATCATCTTGCTGAACAAGGACTTAAATTACTGCAACTGCAAGTACCTTCTTTGTATGTTACAGAGATCTTACCTTGGAATTTGTAACCTTGAGCTGTTTTTTGACATATCCGTTCCTGACTTCCTCCGAGTCTACTTCAACCATCAGCAGCCCATGAACAGCAGAATCTTCCTTCTTAGGCAGATAGAGAGCATACTGCAGAGGATATATAGACCTGTGGTCAGATACCCAGGTGCACAATGAAGGTAGCTTATGAAGAGACAGCATACTGCAGAGGATGTATAGACCTGCAGTCAGATACCCAGGTGCACAGTGAAGGTAGCTTATGAAAAGACAGCATACTGTAGAGGATATATAGACCTGTGGTCAGATACTCAGGTGCACAATGAAGGTAGCTTATGAAGAGACAGCATACTGCAGAGGATCTGTAAACCTGCAGTCAGATACCCAGGTGCACAGTGAAGGTAGCTTATGAAGAGACAACATAGTGCAGATGATAATTATATAGACCTGCAGTTTACGTTTACTCGATGTGCTCATTTACTCCAAACTCCACTCAAACCATGCGTTTCCTACACAGCCCCTCCCCTGTCGTTTACCCTGAAGCGATCACATGACAGTGCCACCCCATACACATGACAGTGCTCTTCCATCCATACTCATCAACCATACGGTGAATAGAACAAGGTTTGTTTAGCCCTTACCTCATTGCTTTCAAATGGCATGGTAAGCATAACGATGGTGTATGACTCATACTCCCAGATCATGCGCCAAAAGTCCACGCAGGTATGGTCCAAGGGGGCCTGGGTAGCTATGAATGCCTCGCGCTGCTGATAGCTCTGCAAGGCAGACCATTACTCTGGTAAGAATGTGATAACGTACTCACACAGATCCAATTTACAAGGAATCCCTTAGCTGCACTGCCGACAAGTCTAGCAGCTTTGGTGATGTCCTCCTTACTCTAAGATTTCATTTGTGAAAACATGAAAAAGCGGTCCTGATATATATACAGCCCCTGTAGCAATGTTGCAATGTGTTGAACAACATTTAAACTGATTCAACATGCGCTACCAGTACTTGTTCATTTACAAATGAGTCCACTGCAACTATGTACTGGTCATTACTTGATGCAACGTCCATAGAAAACTAATTGAACTGTCGCTTCCAATTTAATAACTAGTGTGACTACTGTAGCCGGGCCACCAGTAGTTGACTGACTGAATTGTACATGTTGTAAAGACCTACAGTGAAATTCAGTAACTCCTGCCCATGGTCAAGTGTGAAATAAATACTGTGTGCTGTCAGTGACTGCTCCAAGAGAAATCTAGTGGCAGCTATAGCAGTCGCATTGTCATGTTCTAAACAGAACTCAAGGCACTTGGTTAATAAAATGAAGTTAGGACTACTCACGTCAACGAAGTTTGCATTGATGTAATCTGAACCAACGACTCCAGGGTATGGCCACAATTTGACTCTGGTGCTGTCGTCTGACGGAGCAAAACACACAAAGCGCTCACATGGTAGTTTGACTAAGTAAGTACTACTACATGTAAAATACACAGGATGCCTACCATCTACATTTATCACTTCTAGACAGTCACGTTATAATCAGACAGGAAGAAACCACAAGTAGCCAACACTTACATGGTAAAACTGCAAATCTGTTCTTGGATTTGTTCTCAGGGATGGATGCACTCAAGAATGTGTCTCTCTCATTGACAGCAAGATCAAGGTTCTGTTGAAAGAATACGTGTTACGTTTAAAAAACTGCAAAAATGCCTTCGAAATTATGCACGCAAAATCAAAACAAACTTACGGTAAGGAATGTTAATATTAACAATTGTTATTCGGTCAGTGTAAAACGCAGACTGCAGACTGCACTGCAGACTGGGGGTAAAATGCAGACTGAGGCTAAAAACTGCAGACCAAGGGTCAAATGCAGACTGAAGTTTAACTGTCATGTGCGACAAGGCCATTTTAGACCCAAAGGAGCTGAGGCCAAGGTCTCGGGTGGTCTTAAGTGGTCTCGGTCGCAAGAGTCATGAGGTCTACTACCCGGGATCAACTGCAATTTCAAACATGGCCTGCATTCGGACGATGCCATTTATAATTTAGTTTACGCCATGCTATAATTTAGTTTGCAAAAAAGTTTATGCAAGCTATGTTCACACGCACCAAACAACCCAGACTGCAGTTTGAATTGACCTTCGTGACCCGGTGGTGCTAGGAGCCACTGAATAAACCTGACAGAAACTAACACGCCCGCTGATTGGCCGACATATTGCGAAAGCAGTTTATGCTTACCTTGGGAGATACGATAATTTTCACGCACATTTCACAGATTTTCAGGAAAATACGTCTCGACACATTTTTTCTCTCGTTCTTGTAATTTATAGATTACTACTAGAAGTAATCATAGATTAGAAAGTGCATTCGACAGAATAAACCAGAAAATTATGGACAACAATGACACAGTTCAGAGGGCAACAACCTCGAAAGTTGAATGCAAAGTTGATAATTATCAAGCTATAGGGAATGTATGCTGCCTATTTTGATCAAATATAGTACAAGGACGTTCCATTCACCATTCAGTTATACACCAGCATCATTCCATCAATTTATAGGGTACGAATGAACAGCTATATATCCATGTTTATAAGCAAATGTTCAGTACTGTACACGTATTAGTACTTATCTATTGTGGTTATTCTATCGGTATAAAGTACTTTCATTCTTGAAGATCGATACCGGCATACATCACCAAATCCACATTGCACAACTTAAGCAACATGCGTAGTCCTTCAATTATTACCTCATATGCTGAATTAGTTTGAGTCACTTGACATCTCATGGACATATTCTGCCAAGCACCACAACACAACTACATGTATAGAATCTAAGTCGGTTTCTTTGTGCTGTGTCTGTGACAACAACAAATACTGAACGAGTCAGATTAAGTCATTAACAGATGATTTCTGTGAACTGAATCAAATGCACTGTACTTCAACGAGTCATCGACGACGGACCACGACTTTATAGTTGCCATTAGCTTAACCTTGCATATTATTTTTGCACACAGTAATGACAGACGCGGTACTCATTTGACTAGCTTGGAAACAGAAATAGGTGCGTGAGCATGATGTCATAGGTTAGTTATAAATTCAAAATGGTGCTGATTTGGAACAAAAAATTGATGAACCACCGCCAGGAATTACCATCTCAACCACGAACCACAAATCTCGATTTTATTCGCTTGCGCAGCTAGGTAACCGCGCATCAGCCACAGGAAACCCACGACTTTAGTGTTGCATTTTCCTTTGTCGAAGGCAAAAATTTCTAGCTCAAACATTTTGACCGGCTCTTCAGGCGGAGTTGGGCGGAAAAATTGTTAGTCCGAACGTACATGTAGCCCATGTCGGAATGAAATGAGGAGGGCGATGTTGTGGTAATTGAGCTTTATTTACGAAATAATTTATCATCGAAATAATTTATCATCAATTCTTGTCAATAAACTTGATGCCACTCAGTGGGAGGTAGTGGAATGGAGGGAGGTCTGATTAAAGTTTGCATAGGGCAATGACTTTCAGCGCCGACGCTAAAATAAAAACAATTTCCTCCTTTGGGTCTAAAATGGCAACATCAGTCTGTATTTTACCCCTGGTCTGCAGTTTTCAGTCTGCAATTTAACCTCAGTCTGCATTTTACCACTGGTCTGCAGTTTTCAGTCTGCATTTTACCTTCAGTCTGCATTTTACCCCCGGTCTGCAGTCTGCATTTTACACTGACCTAATTGTTATTAGAGCTTTAAAATTGAATTCTGAGTCATTTCTAAATGTTTGAATTTGCTCAGTAAAATGGCTACCGTTATACTCTAAAAGAGGCTAGAAATTAAGGTGGATTGGATGATGATGAAATAATAATAATAATAATAATAATAATAATAATAATATATAATAATTTAATTTATATTGTGCGCATTACATATAATATAAGTTCATGCGTACATTACAAGTTAAAATTTATGGATGGCATGTTCCCTTCCTTTCCCCAGTCCGGTAGATGCAAATTAAAACTGGAATTACTTAGTATGCTGGTATACACGTCTCATTGTGCATGGTACTCGTATACTTAAACCACTCCTTATGCACAATACGAATCTCAATCTTTCTTCACTTTTGGCATGTAACTCTCCAGAACACTAACCCTAACCTGAAGTCCAGTATTCGAGTGTTACAGGTTGGTAACTGAATGCTCGTTTCTATATAATTTCCTACCCTGAACTCTCCACGCAGGTACGAGTGTTCGGTGGCTGGGTCAACGGTATTCAGCATCTTCAACCTGTCCTGAAGGTCCTGGACCCTTGCTTCCGTGTTGCCGCAGACAGCTGCTTCCAGCAGTGCATCGTAGATAAAGATGTACTGTGCCTAGGGAGAATGACGGATTGATATACATTAGGGCGGCATTTAAAACCAAATATGACGATGTGAAATTAACATTTGGTAGCATCTCCTCAAAATATCTAAAGGCAGCAAAACACACAGTAGCATGTGAATGCATTCATCAAGAGCAAAATCTATGTAGATGATGACAATATAGGTTGAAAGCAAGACAGAAATAGTATTCTAGCCTGGAACTCAAAATTTGAAATGTTGCATATCAGTCAAGAATGCTGCACGCACCTCTGTTTGAACCATCTGGTTACGCTGCTGCCGAATGTGCGTCACAAAGCCATATATGTCAACAACACCCTCAGCTGCCATTTGATTCAGCATGGCATCTAACACAATGAATGTTCCTGTTCGGCCAACACCAGCGCTGCAACATGATGGCAACACACGTGTACTTTATATCACTTGAGATAACTGTCAATGGCAGGTGGCCCATTCACACTGTCACACACTTTTTCGTGCCGATGCATTTTTTCTCGCCTTGCAAATTAAAACATGGATTCCCTGTGGGAACTATAGGGCAAAATTACTCTCACAACCCATTCCTGAATACTATCTTGTTGTGCTAACAGGTAATGTGGAATGCGGTAAACCATACTTGGCAGGAACACTCAAGCAATGACCTGATGCATGTAATGTAAAATTGAAAGAGATCTTCAAATTCATTACCAAAAGTGCTTTGCAGCCTTTCTAGCGGCAGAATTGATACTGACGTTCCATGGAAAG
Organism: Epizoanthus illoricatus; assembly: GCA_026546655.1. Taxonomy (NCBI): domain Eukaryota; kingdom Metazoa; phylum Cnidaria; class Anthozoa; order Zoantharia; family Epizoanthidae; genus Epizoanthus; species Epizoanthus illoricatus. The sequence goes on along the minus strand of JANVCK010256293.1, from coordinate 7,318 downwards.
CTTTCTGACTTCAATGCCAATGAGTTTGTATCTTGAGACACTTGACATTATTGCTGCGCATGAACTTTAACATAAATATTTTGCGTTATGGGATTCTTAACCCTATCTGGACCAGGCTTTTTTTGACCTGCCTCAGACTGGGGGGGGGAATCATAATCATTGAACGGAATGGAATGAAATTTGGCACGATTGTTGGGCATAACAAGTTCTACTTGATTTTGGTGTTAGAATTAACTAATTAGTTATGACATCATAATGACGTTATAGAACGTGATTATTATGCATATTTTTGTATGGTACATAATGTGATTGGTTTTCAACATACAAGTCTGGGATAAACATCATTGGTCTTCGCAAGTTACGTAAAAGAGGAATAGTACACAAACATGTGTATTGACAGCTTTATGACGTCACTATGACGTCAGAAACAATGGTTGAACCTTTTAAAGTTGTAAATTGAGCATATTTTACAAAAAATAAAACAATTGCAAAATTTAAGCAATTTTACTACATGGAAACTACGAAACCACCAACTTCACTTTCCCAATATCTGTTGCATGACAACAAGATATTCCATTCTTTAGTTGATTCTTTGCACTTCTTTTTAGGAATTGGCTAGAAAAGAAGTAAAACGACCTAAAACATCCATTCAAACCGATTCCGTACCTCAAAGGGCTTACAGAACAGTTTCAGGTTAAGGGGGCAGTTGCCATAGCAACATGCGAAAATGATCCTAACTCGGTTATTCTTCAAGCAAAAACTTTCAAAATTGGCACACATGTGCACCATCAGCCAATCTATAGCTACAATAAAAACTATAAAGATTGTGTCAAATATGCAGTAAAAATTAAGAATTTGTGAGAAATTGAAAACCCATAATGCATTGCTTTCTGCAATAATTGAAACATTCTTGGCAATTATAATAGAGACGGTAAGTAGCTTCTTTTTGATGAGTAAAAACTTTGAAAAATATGATTGCCTTGCTTAGAAATTTGATGATATAGGAAAACCCAAAGATCAAGAAACTGCTTTTGATTTGGTGGTTACCATGGCAAGCATTATATGACGATGAAACAACTACGAGAAGATTCGCCATCAGATTTTAGGAAAAGCAATGAAATTTCACGCATATATCTATAGTACAAACCGTTCAGAAGTTAGGGATACAACTGTAAGAGGGGGCGGATTCCGCCACCCCAGTCCAGATTGGGTTACATCACAGGTTGTTGTTATAAGTACTAGTACATTTAGGTACATCTATTGGCTCTTTCCAGTATATCAAATGCTCTTTTGCAAGGTTTCTAAACAGTAGGGTTTGTTCCAAGAAGACATCCAGGCATTCAAGCAGTTACAACAATGTGTGAGAATAAGCGAAGGGCAAGGGCAGGCATGAGGATGAGCATTGTGAGCATTTCAAACATGGACTAAGTTGGCAAGCAGTGTCAAACGTTTATGGGACCATTCAACATTCCTGTTTTGGGAAAATTCACTGATTTACATGCAGTAATGTGATACTCACCTACAGTGGCAAACGATGGGCCCCACGTCATCAGGAAGTGCACGTCGGATGTTTCTTATGAAAGACAGCAGTGAAGTTGCGTGGGAGGGGACCCCATGATCTGGCCAGGCAGTGAAATGGTACTGCACCACTTCACGAGGGGGAAACTCCACAGTGCCAGAGGTCTGCATAAATCATGATAACAAAACAATACAAATGTGCTCTATAGGTGTCTATAGTACATAATAATAAACAAGAACGATGTAGCAGAACACAAGGAAAGTGTTGCCTTTGTAAGTACTGTATGGCATACATGTAGACTCATAGAAGAGAATACTGAGTTCAATCAGTGAGTCTGTTAAAATTTAAGAAATAGAAAGCAGAAACGAATGGTTACTTGTTCATGTTAGTGGACACTTACCATCTGGACAGCAAATTTTCGAACAGTGTAATCCGCCAGTTCCTCCTCCTCAGTAGGCGTCACAATGATACGGCCATACACCTCTGGGTCTGCGCTTGGCCAGTACTTAAGACACTTCACCTGCGTGCAAAACACACGCACTGATTCAGTACTGAGTGCAAAATATCAAAACAAAGACACACACATGTCATGCACACATACAGGCATGAAGCATGCACACACGATCCAACACACTTACCCTTCCCCTCTCCACCACATTGGTAACCATGACGATGACTGTAGTGCCTTGTTCCCAGATCATGCGCCAGAAATCATCAAATGTACTGTTCACAGGCCCTGTGTGTATGACAGCAAAAGAATGCACAGTTCCAAACGTTGCAGTACTACATTATTTTTAGTTTAAGAAGCTCGTGCAGGCACTACTACTGGGGGTAGGGGTGGGGGTGGAGATCAGTAGACTAGGTCAGAACTTGAGGTGTGGCTCACAAATACATGAAAATCAAAAGGTTTTATATTTAAATCTTATTAATTTCAACAAACATGCACTGAATGCAATGTACACGTACAGCTCTTTCAAAAGAGGTCTGGAGCATTCGTGCAAATTGCATTCGTACACACCCATACCAAAATAAATTGTGGTTATTCTTTCTGGCTGAGTAGGTACGGTTATGAAGTAATATATCAAAAATGAGGGTGAGTGTTTGATCACCCGTTCCAAACACTGAAAAAACAGGGGTTTGGAATGGGTGGTTAAACATGAAGTGCGAGTTTTTTTATATGACTTCTCAAACGAACAGTTTTGGCAGCTAGAACACGGACGAATGTTATGGTTGGTAATGTTTTGCATAATGCATGATTCAAATTATTGTTGCAAAAGACATTCACAATTTGTCCGGTACTGATTGTGTAATTGAAGAGATAGTGTAGTGGTAATGTAGTGGTAAATAGACTGTAGAGTAATATCAAGGGAGGGAGTTCGAATCTCGCTCATTCAGTAAAAAAGGGAAAAAAGAGCTGAGTACTCGGGTAGCTTGTGACATAACAAAAAATCATTGTTATTATAATTATATCGCAGTGGATGGTTTCTAATTGGTTGTTGGACAGTAATAATAATAATAATAATAATAAATCGCTTATATAGCGCTTATCACAAAGTCTCTAAGCGCTTCACAATTAAAAATTTTGCAATTCTAAATTCTTATCACTAATTACAATCTCAATAATTCCATTAAAAATCTACAATTAAAACAATACATTTAAAAACAATCTATCTAAGTATCATAAAAACAATATATTGAAGTCTCACTTAAGTAAAGAAATTTCTAAATAAATATGTCTTCAGGTTGAGAGTGTCTTGATCAGTGTTTGATCTGAGATCAAGATCCCTAAAGATCTTGATCAAGTGTTTCACTGGGTATCAAGGTTCATGCACATGACCAAATCCTGTGCGCTGGTTGGCTAAAATGATCATGAATAATTAATGAGTTTGAGAATGATATATCAACATTTCCCCAAGGTTGGAATGTTCTGATAACACATTTGGTACGCTGGTTGGCTAAAATGATCATGAATAATTAATGATTAAAGGTTGGAATGTCCTGATAACACATTTGGAGCAGAATCACAATTATTCTCCATTTGTGCATGTACAACGATTAATACACAATTGTACTATGTGTGAAAGTACAAATGCACCATACATGACTGCACAACGTTTAAAGCAACCTTTTTTGAAAGAGCTGTATACATCAGTTTGCAAAAAGAAGAGATAACTGAAATCTACCTTGTGTAGCTATAAACCTCAACTTGTGATTGTATCCCTAGGAGGCAAAGCACATGAAAATGTTTTAGCTTCTACAGATTCAAACTCAACCATGCTTTATGCAAGAATTGCATCTTCACTTTATCACTTTGTTGCTTTACATGCAATAGGTGACAGGGCGTTTGCTACAGCAGCACCTAAACTTTGGAATCGCCTGCCCTCTGACATTCGATCAACCTCGGACTTGGGCACATTTAAGGAATGACTGAAGACATTTCTTTTTAAAGAAGCCTTCCAATAATTATTTGTTGTACACTGTGAGGCACATTTAAAAATGCAGACTGAATTTGTGCCATACAAATAAATATTATTATTAATATTATTATTATTTTTATGTTCTGATGACGTTCCCTGTCACAAATAGAAACAGTACCAATTGCCTCCTTTCCCAAAGCAGCCTAATCAACTAGTTACCAGACTATAAAAGCTTCTGTACCATTGTATTTGGAAGTATTGCACTACATGTAACTGCAATGGTGTGCACTTACAATCAAATAACTATAATATTTCAGTAAACCAGATATAAATTTTGTATACTATGAGATTAACTGTTTATTGACATTTGTATTCATTTCAATTTAATAGCATCGCAACTCAACCAAACTACTACAATAATTATGGGATGAACTAGTTACTACAAAATAATTTACTTACATCAATAAAATTTGCATTAATGTAATCTGATCCAAGGACACCGTCCACTTCAGGCAGCACAACACGCGACTGATCATCTGCAATAAATAATAAGTCAGACTATAGTAATTTCTGGAAACATAGGCAGCCTACAGCCAACTTGTGACTAAAACAGGGAAAGCTAGTAGTACCTGTAGTGCTGATTCTTAAAGCAAGCTGCATTTGTTATATTTATTTTGAAAAATGTTTGTAAAATATTAATATCAAATACGTATTGAACTCATTGTACTGATCTTTTTTTCAAGGATTTTCTTTATCTTCACGGTATTGAAGTATTTTCCTCCTTGTATTCAGTTTATTATTTGCAGCACTGTAGATGACATACTCCCCACCCCTCCCCTCCCCAATACAAACATAACACTGCATCTGACTTCTATGTCTAGTTTCGAGTGGAACTGTTTGCTTGTTCTTTAGTCAAAATAATTCTCTATGGTGATAAACATGACCCAGGACATGAATGTATTTGGCAGAATTTTAAGTAGGTTGGCCTGCCTACGTGTGATCTCACCTCGTGCCTATTCCCCTAAATTAGACTTTTGTTGTGTTCATATGCAAAAGCAAGCTGGCCTGCTTGGTGAGATTTTCCCAGTATGCTGCAGATATCATTGTCAAGCAGGATGAACTTTTTCCATCTGAACCATTCAGCTGACGTGCTGGAATGAAAATGTTCACTCAACCATTATGTTTCATTGTCATTTTATTTAAACTGTGTGTCTGAATAATCACACCACCAAGAATGTCACCAGATCATCCCGGTAGTAGGGATGAACCTCTCCCATATGAACACATGGAAACTTATCAGGCCAGCCTTGTGGATCTATGGGGGTAAACAGGGGGCTGGTGCAACCCCTCTTGTTTATTGGAAAAAACCGGAACATTCTGACCAAGAGGGCAAAAATGGTCCAAAAATAACAGTGATCAAAATGCAGCTTGATGCCATTCTAGTAGACAGACCTCATTTTTTTAGAATTCTCAATTGTAACTAAACCTTGATATAATTTAAAACCTTTCAATTTTGTTCATAATTAATGTTCTGACAATGTACGAAATGTCATTTTCAACACCTCAAATTTTAAACATTTTTTTTGTGGGGGGGGGATGCCCCAAGAGCCGTTAGCAACTTGTGCCTTGTGTATATGACACTTGGTGTGTACTCTCCTTTTAAAAAGTTTGGATCTGCATTTAAACACAATACATGACAATACAAATGAATATACTGTAATGCAATGTAATAAAATAGTTCAAATCATAAAGCTGTTCAAGCTACATGTAGTACTTACATGCCACAATATTAGTGTAACGATTCTTGCTCTTGTTCTCTGGTCTGTGGCTGTGATCCCAAGAAAAGTTTCCAGATGCCCTGATAGACTAAGTGCAGAAATTTGGACTTGCTAAGTATATCTGTGTTTCCAACAAGACCAAAACTAAGCCTTACTTGTGTTCCAATATACATACATGTATTAACCTTCACCTTCAAATGTCTCAGTTAGTAAGAATTCATTAAAAAAAAAAACACTGTTGCATAAATGCCTATTAACGTAAATTATCTATATTCTGTATATAGGAATTATTGAGAAAAGTGTCTATATTCTTTTGATTCCTACTTGCTTACTTTTTTGTTTTTGTTTTTGTTTTTGTCTTTGGTTTTTGTTTTGTTTCTGTTTGTTTTTTTTGTTTTTGTTTTTGTTTTGTTTTTGTTTGTCAGCTGCATAACCTGCTCTTTTATACATAATCTCTAAATATAAGGGTACCTAACTCGATTAACTGTCTCTGGTTATTTCAGGTACCCTGCACTCAAATTGTTGTTATATCGTCCTGTACATATACTTCTTGTAAACAATCTGAGTGCAAATAAAATATTGTTGTTGTCATTGTTGTTGTTCACTATATCTGGAGGGAGATTTCTGCCTTCTTTCAGAAGGGCCCGGCAGAAATTGAGTATTAGAGACTTTAAGATAGGGACTGACTATATATAGACTACAGCTGCACGTGACAGAAATAAATAGTTAATGTAGTTCTGACCACATGATTATTCCTTCTAGTGAGTGCTCAGTGGAACTACAGAGTGCGAACCTCGCGTGGTAAAAAGCATGTGCAGTACACCTAAACCCAGGCCCCTGACCACGTACTACCATAGCTGTACTCTGTAGTCACCCCATTAAAGTCCTTATTATGAATACAAGCAACATCAAAACTGACTGCAGTGTCAAACTAGCAAGCAATGAATATTAATCCAATCAGCAGTTTCTATTGTCATGTCACACAGACCTTGGATTTCAGTTAACCATGTAACTTATTAAGAACATGTCTCATGATAAAAGGATGGGCCTTAGAGCTGTTCTAAAAATACCAACTAATCAGTGAGCTTCAAGTTAATTGGAATGTCTATGATTGGTTGGGTTAAAGTGGGGTGGTGAAACCAGGCACTGGAACATTGGTTATAAATAGATCTCGAGCTGTCTTGGTCTTACATCATGAGACAAGTACTTTAAAATTGTTACTAGCAGTTACCATCACATGTGAAATACTGCCAAACTGCTTTCACTATAAAAATACTGATCCACAGGGCCTGCAGAAATACATTTACTCGACAATAACTCAACTCAATTAGACATTGTATTTTACAATCACAAAATAACAAAACTCCATCCATCTGATTTGATAAACTCTTTGTTCATTGTGCACAAAAGCAAAAAAATCCAATTCAGGTTTTCCATAGTGCTGATGTGCAGTGTGTGAGCATCATTTTTTGTTATAATTCTAATTCTATAATTCTATTCTATTCTATTTCTGTTATAAATAATAATCTGTGCATGGAAAATTGTATTAGAGAGTTTTATGGCTGGATGCTTAACAACCATCTATGGATGAACGGTGACAAAAC
>JANVCK010256182.1:0-15916 GCA_026546655.1 Epizoanthus illoricatus | reverse complement strand
ACTTTACTGCCGCAACGCTCAAAGCTGTTCGAGTCTCACTGGTCAAACCAGTGGCTTACCTCAAATTTTCAGTTACGGGGAAATTTTGTCGATGCGATCGCATCGGCGCAAATCAACCCGATTGCAGAATTCAAGGGCGAATCCGTCTCCAGAAAACGATTGTGGCCAAATGTTGACGTTTCAGGTTTAGATCGATAGCACATAGGAAAGTCTCCTGTTATACTAAAAGGAGCGCGTACCCATTACAACGCACAAAGGCAGCAGACATCCCCCATGTCTGCTGCTTGTGTTTTAGGAAGGGGTCTAACTTGTGTTCATGTCGCCCCCCTCAGCTCAAAAATCGAGTGTCGAAACTGAAAATCGGCTTTCCCTAACGCATCCCAGATTCGCTGCTTGATATTTGTGGGGAACAACTCGCCGATTTTTTGGAAATCAGACCAGTCTTTTGCCCGTCTCACCAGCGCTGAAAGCTGTACCCAGAGGGGTATTTTTTCCCGTGGCAGAACTTCAGAAGAAGAAGAATTCTCTATAAACTGAAGTTCTGCCACCCCCTCCAGACCCCCAATGCTAGAGAGTTTGGCGGCGAGCTTCTGGGTGTAGATGTCCCAGTCGGGGGTGCGGGCTGCGATCGCATGGGTGAAATAGTTTTGTAGATGGTTGCTCAACTCATCGCCGGTCTGCAGCCGGTAGGCTTTACGGGCGAGCGGTTGGGTCGGCTGCAGTCGTTCCATCGCCGCTAGAATCTTTTGCTCTAAGTCAGCTTCAGTTTCCAGCCGGTACTGATGGATCTGCCCCTTGCGTCCGTGGTGGATGGCGGAGATGCCGACCATTTGTAAGAGTTTGTGGACGCATTTAATATCTGGGGTTTTGGCGGTGAATTGAAAGCCGTGGATGCGTTGATTGTGTTTGCTCAATCGGGCAAACTCAGCTGCATGGTCGCGGGCAAATTGAGCGGCTTCCTGGACGAGCGGGTGGTGCTTGTCCCACTGAGTCAGATCGCCCGTAAGAATGTCTCGCATGGCCTGACATTGAACCAGAAGGGCAGCAAGTTCGAGTTCGCGATCGCTAGCGGGAATAGAAGGGGCAAGGGTTTCTACTGTTGCTGCAGAACCGATTAAGCGTAACGCTCTCCAGGTCTGCAATTCCTGAAACTCGTCGGGGTTGTCTATGGCCAGTCTGACCAGGGCATTGACCCGGATCTGATTGAGTCCGCTGTTGCCGGGAGCGGTGACCCAACTGCTGACCCAGTCGGCTTCATGAATGCCCTCATGCTCGTTGGTTTTGAGAGCCAGGGCCTTCTTCACCAGTCGGGTGCGCTCCACCGGCCCCGATGTTTCTTCGCAGTCGATGTCGATGTCTTCATAGTGCTGGCAGCGGGCGATGATGCGCGATCGCTGGTCAATCAGGTCTTCTCTGGCAGTTCTCCACAACTCTCGCAGGGGCTTGAGGGCCTCTTCGGGGAGAGATGGGATAGCCTGCACTGTCCAACCGTTCCCGTGCCATTCCTGGGTGAGAAACTCTTGCTTGAAGTAAACCTGCAGGGACTGGTAGGCAAGCATGGCCGGGAGTTCTTGCCAGGTCTCTAAGCGGGCGAGTTCTTTCGTTCGCAGCTTGTCGAGGATGGGATGGGCACCGATCGCTAATGCGATGTTGTGGGCCTGGTCAAGGGGTGTGATCGCATCCGCCTGCAACAGGTTTGCCCAATACTCGCCCGTAAAGATGGCCGGATCCGGTTGGGCCGCAAGACCTCTGGAGCTGAGATAGATATGCCGTTGCTGAATGCGATTGCCCCAAATGGCGTCGCGCACTCGCTCTCCTCTTTGGGAAATGGATTCAGCGGTTTCAAACGGCGTGGCGTACTCGAATTGGATATCAAAATATTCCGACTCGATCGAGACGCCAGAGTTGAAGCAGGGGGTGAATATCAGGGCGTCAATTTGATGGGTTTCCAACCATCGATCCGGGGACTGGCAGAATTCAGTCTTGGCTTGTTGAAACGAATCCCGGCCATCGAAGACTTGAATCTTTTTGGTTCGTTTGAAGTGCGATCGCAGCAGCCGCGAGATTTCCCGTGCTGCATTTTGCGAGCCGCAAGGAATGGCGATCCGTTGGCCGCGCTCCAGGGCCGCAATCAGCGAGAACAGCCAGGTCAACTTCGCATCGTTGGCTTTTTGCGCTTGGCCGTCTTCGGCTCTGCCGATGGCGCGGTCGGGGTAGAGGGCGATCGCGATCGCACTATCCTCCCGTCGCCGTCTCAGGGTTTGAATTTGTTCGGGTTCAATGCCAGCCAGTCGAGAGGCTGTCTCGACACAGTGCCTTGATAACCCGTCTTGAGCTAGGACGATGGTGCTCGCCCCTTTGAGGATGCGGTGGAACTGTTCCCGACACAGTTGTGGCTCGTTGCCGAGAGTGCCCTCAGCCAGCCGCTGCAAGCACTCGTTCGCCTCATCTGCAATCAACACATCGAATGTCCGTCCTGCCAGCTTCCAGGCGCTCTCAGGACAAAGAACCGTAATCGGCGATCGGTTGTCGGTGTAGATGGTGGGCACTTCTAACACCGCTGCCAGGGACTCGCACAGCAGCCGGGTGGGGGCAAAGATGGCAGCAGAAAGCATTCCCCGTTTACAAGCATCTACCAGCGATTTAATCGCGCTCTGGCTCTTTCCGGTTCCCTTTTGACCATCGAGGGTGTAAAGGACTCGGTCGCAAGTGGGAGCCAGTTCGATTCTGGGGAAGAAGCCGACGGTTGTCTCTCCTTGCAGGCTATTGCGAGAGAGGGCCCGTCTGGCTACCATTTCCCGGCCCAAGCGAATCGCCTTCGCCCGATCCGGTTCCCGTTCCCAGTTGGCGCGAACTTCCAGGTTTAATAAGACCTGACCGAGCCAGTGTTGGGTTTTCTCCTGGGCCTGCTCCAGTTTGGTTCTGGTGGGTTCTGGCCTCTGGTTTGCGGCTTTTGCTTTTTGAACCAGAGGTTTACCGATATAGAGGCTCTGCCGTTCTGGGAAGCTAAAGCCGTTTTGTTGAGCCAGATAGAAGACGGTACCGATGCTGATATTCCGGGTCGAGCGCGATCGCTCAAAGCTTTCGATTTTCCGAGAAACGTTCCAGCTGGAGCGGGCGATCGAGGGCGACCACTTCTCCCCCAATGCCTTCGCTTCATCTGCCCCGAACTCGTTATAGAGAGCCATCAGCACTCTAATGCAGTCGGGGTAGTTACCTGAGCCAACTTTTCGCGGGGGGATATAGGACAGGGCTTGTCTGACCAGTTCGGTGTTGTCCTGGGGGTCAGCGCTACGCAACTGGGCCCGTCTGACCAGGGCCTCCTGATATTGACGTTCGGCCTCTTTTTCTTTGCCGTCTTTCCAGGCCAATGCATCAGCGACAAAGCTCTCAGGCAGGCGCTTAAACTCATCCAGGATAAAGGGCTTGCGGCCCTGTGCTCCGAAGAAAAACCGCGATGCATCTTTGCAAGAGGGGTCAGCAACATCAATGATGTGCCCCAGATACTCATTGCAGGCTCGGATGATCTGCCACCCTGGAATGCTCTCCTGTTGCGGCCCCTCGCAGTTTTCCAGGAGGGAGGGGTTGCGAAAGACCAACCGGAACTTGGGCTGCTCTAGGGTGGAGCTGTGGGACTCAATGCCCAGGCTGCAATAGGCGGCGATAAAGGGGTGTGCCTTGGCCTCCTCAATCGACATGCCGCTGTCGATGTCAAGGGCTAGCACTTCGGCAGAGTTGGCGTTTGACTGCCAGCGTTTGCCGTTGCCGTCCAATAAGGCAGGCATCCAGGGGTGACCCATGCCGATGTGGGCTGCCAGATCAGCCATTGTCCCGGTCGCACTCTGCCAAGCACCGGGATGGCTCAGCTGTTGCGGATCGCTCTTGCCGACAATCTGATGGTTTGCGCCGTAACGGAAGGGATAGATTGCCTTCTTAATCGGCGGGGCGGGGGCGTTTTTGGGATGCCACGTTGCTATCATCATGCGTCACCCCCCGCACTCTGATAGTAACTTTGTATGGATTGATGGCGGTTAGTTGTTTGGGGTACAGTTGTTAGACAAAACATTTTGATTTGGCCTCTCTGGCCTTGTTGCTGAACATCGAAATCGAGCAACAGCCAGGGAGGACTTTTATTGTTGAGGGGGCAATTTTTTCTCCCGATGCAGCGGGAAATTGGGGGCGCGATCCAAAAGTGCGAGCGCTCGCGTTTTTGCCAATGGAGCGCTCTGGACGCGCAGATGCCTTGTATAAAATTATTTGACTGTTTGTCCGTATAGTCCTTGAGGTGCGATCCGATTGAAGCGTATGAACTATAAGGGTTTGAGCCTCGTTTAGAAGCGGTCGCGAAGGTGGGGTGCGATCGCAGCCGCCCCGGTAAGAATTGATCGGAGATTACGGTTAGCGGATTGCCAACCGATCTGGTTTGATGTAGAATTGAGACAGTCATGTGCGTCCACGCGCATGCAACAACAGCTCAAGAGCTGAAACCCTTGCTAGAGCCTGCGTCAACAGGATTTAGCGGTGAAAAGGGCTAAGCACTTTGAGTTTGTTTGGGGGGCGATCGACAGCGAATGGCTGGGAAACCTGAAGCTGTGCGATCGCTGTAAGTTAGAATTCCGGTACTTGAGACTTTTGGCTTTGTATCCAGGAACTTATAGACTAGAGTAGCAGTTTGTAGGGCTTTGGTGAGATGGATTCAGCAGCTGTTGAGGTTCGTGTCAATCCTCGCTTGCTTCCTCTCGCAAGGTTTATTGGCGACTCTCTTGCCAGCATGAGGGTGAGTCCAGTTTCCCTTGCTAAGGCTTCTGGTCTGGGTAAAAGCACCGTGTACTCGATTTTGAATGCCTCCCAAGAGCCAATGACGCAGACTCTCGAAAAGCTCGCGGCTGGTCTTTCAAAAATTACGGGTGAGAATATTTCAACGGTTACTTTAAGAAATTTGATCAGAACATCTGAGGACTGCGACCCTTCGAGTGTCAGCAGCTGCATTACTCCCAAAATGCAGGCGAGGTACAGTGAGGAAACGTTGCTGGAACTGATTCGAATTGCGCCTTTGTCAGGTGTGATGAATGCGATTGTAGTTGGAGTTGAGCGTTTACAGCAGTCTGGACTTGTTGGTGATATCAGTGGAGTTGACTTGCCTAAGATCTCATTAAGGGAAACAATGGCGGTGCATCAACAAAAAGAAGAAAAAGTTATGTCCGACGTCCCGCCGGACTTGCCCCAAGTACCGTCTTTGATATCGTCCATATTGCTTCATCTGATTGAAGTCAATGGACTAAATCGTGGTGAAATTGCTCATGCTCTCTCTGTTCCTTCAAGTCGGGTTGATGCGCTCATAACTCAACGAACTCCTATCAGTCCCGATGAATATGCTGCGATCGCTGCGCTAATCAATCAGCATCTCAATGAAGATGAGGAAGAATGGACAGCCAAAAAACTGCAAGCAACGAAAAAGGAGTGGGATCGCTTAGCTGGCAAGGTGAGTAATGGTAATGGTGTCAGTTAGAGACTTTGAGTGTAACTTTGTCTGTAGGACTTTTTTCCTTTAGGACTGAAAGACAGGGTTTTACCATTGTTGCAGCGAACTTGTCTTTGACAGTTACTTCTACCTCTTGTGTTACTGAATTGTATGTCAGAGTCGCTCTGGCTCTTTTCATAAGGTGTCTTATTTCTTTGCTGCATCCAGTTTCGACTATGCTGCAAATCGTTTGAGCAAGATCGGTGTTGAGATTACGGGGTCTCAAGCATTCATACTCTTGTTCCATATCAGTTGTTATAGCCCTTGCTCCCCACACTACAAAACTTGAATGTGCTTCTATGAGGTATTTCTTAGCGATCTCAGACTGCCCTCGTTGTCGATAAAAGTCTCCTGTCAGCTTGTTGCTTAGAGCTATTTCGTAGATAGTGCCTTGCTTGGCTGTTCCCTGAATTGTCTGCAGATAAAGACTTTCAGCTTCTTTGTAGTTCCCCATTACCCTTAATCGCTCTGCTTCGATCAGGTCGTATTTATCCTGAAAATTCATCGGGGCATTTTGTGCCCATTTCTGCAACTGCTGTTGGTTTTCGTCAATCTGGGAAAGGTTGGGGGTGCGGTGGGCAAGCAGGGCGAGCGAGTACAAGAAGTTGTGGGGTGCTGCTACTATTTGTCCTGGTACGGCGGGTAAGAGTTCTTTGGCTCTATTGCCATGTAGGATGGCTGTGTCTTGAGATCCAAGGAAATAGTTAATGATTAATCTTGCGAGATGTCCTGCAAATAAGGCAGTCTTATTATCTTGCAGTTCAGCAAAATTTAACGATGATTCCTTACCTTGTAATTGAAGAATTAAATGCTTTCCTGCTAATGAATATAGGATTGGGTAAACCAGATTGACTTCTTTGAAAGCGCTATTATACTTTCTATACTCTTGTTCTATGAGTTGCAGTTGTCTTCCTGTAAAAATCAGGTGATCGCATCGCACGATTGCACATAATCCTGAAGAGAAATTGCCTTCATTGATACCTAATTGGAATCCTGTTACCAAATCGTAGAGACTGTTTTTTATCGGTTCTTTCCAGTGTCTTGTATGACCGTTGAAAAGTTCAAGTATGCTTGGGATGAACGACCCACCGTTGAACTCTTTGAGCATTTGAATAGCGAGTTTTCCCAACGTGTAACCTTTGTCAATCTCTCCTATGCTGCAGAGCCAGAAGCCATAGTCGCTGTAGGCTACTGCTGATAGAGCTGACTTACCGTTTTGCAGTGCGAAAGCGAACTCTGTCCAGATGGCTCTTGTACAGAGATCTGGGTCGGTCATGTAGGTTGCTTCACCCAGAAGTTTCAGGATGTGTTGAATTGTTAGCAGTAATGTGCTTTGAATTGTGGGTAAATTATTGAGTTGGTTAATTGTAAATTCTGCTGGCTTTTCATTTTCCAGAGGTATGTTCAGATATGTAAGTATTTCTAGAGCCAATGTCTTGGCTTCATCAAGGTTGTTTAGGTTGACTAAGCTTTTAATTTTTAGCTCGTAGATTTTTGCTTTTTTCGCGACTGTGTCTGCTTGGTTGAGTGCTCTGTCTGCAATGATGATTGCCTGGGTGTAGTTAATGTCAGATAAAAGTTCTTCAGCAGGAAGCATGGACAAAACTGCTGAGCATAAAGATTCAAATTCGTGGGTCGGGATGCTATCTTGTGGCATAAGCATAAAAAAGCATAATTGGAGGTTTTTATGCTGCTTGAAAAATTGGTTGCGTCTTCATGGGCGGATGACGATCTCTATAGACGTCTTATTACAGACCCAATCTCAACTTTGCGGGAAGCGGGGGTATGTATTAAACAAGGTTTTACAGTAAAAGCGATCGAGGCTCAAGAGTATACAGCTCTTGAGATTGATAACAGCGGTTTGCTTACTCTTAGATTACAGTCAAAACCTGATAATACAGCCGATTAGTCGGTAAATGAACTTCAACCTTCGGCTGTTGTTTTCTGCTTCACGATTGCTTCTTGCTGTTAATTGGCTAGTCGTACCCGGTTGGGGTTTATCCGTCATATTACGGCTTCAAATTCAAGTTTGAAATCTGACATAAGGCGATCGCATATTTGCTCGCCTTATATTTCCCTTTCCAAAAGACAAAGCGATCGCGCCTTTGTCATCGTTCGATCGCACCCTAAAAAAACTCCATTCCAAAACCGCGACCGCTCGCGCTTTTCCTCCAACCCCCTTGCAACAACCTCAAGCGCTTAACACCTGGTTGTAATCAAAGGGCTGTTGATAGCCGATCCACTCGACCTTCTCCTCCAACCCCAGACACATTCCCTGAGTCTCCAACCCCTCAATTTCCAAGGGCAGAGCATCAAATTCAATCCCGTCCCTTGTGTGCCGGGTCTCGCTGTAGACCAGCAATTCTTCCCCCTGATAGAGGATGATATCCCCCTGAGTCAGCTCGTACGCTTTCATCGCTGTAGTCTCAATCATGGCGCTTCTCCCTCCTCCATAACAGCCCGCTAAAGAAAATCCAGAGGATCCCGAAGCAGACCGCAACAGTGGCCAGCAGTTCATAAATATTCATATTTTCCCTTTGGGGCGAGATGGGCCGGGGCGATCGGATCGCCCCCTCGGACGGTTGGCTTAAGCGCGGCAAAGGCGGGGCTGATTCGAGGCGAAGTCACCCAGCTTGAGGATGGCCGCGTTTACTGCCCTGATGCTTGCTGCCTTGATGGTGACCTCTTCGATCCATTCCCCGTCCTGGAATAAATCGACTTTGTAGGTGTTGAGGGGCTTGGGGCAGTTGTGACCAGCGATGTCATGGCCGAAGGTGCGATCGCCGTCGCGGGAGCATATCCCGACATTAGGGGTGCGATCGGAGGGTTGCCAGATGGGGCAGCGGCTGCAGGTGGTTTGGGGTTTTTGGAGCGTTGCTGCTAATGTGGTAGTCATAGAAGCCTCGATTAATTTCGGTGGTTGAGGAAGCGGTTCGTTTGTCAGGCGGTGCCGCTTTCTCTATACACATTATCCGTCAAGTTTTACTGGTTTGTCAATACTTGACGGTAAATAATAACGTTAATATATTATGGATAGAGTTAATTGAATGGACATGAAAGCACTACGAGAGCACGCTGGATTAACACAGCTTGATGTGGCTAAGGCGTTGAACTGCTCTGAATCTTCTATCCGTAATTGGGAACGAGGGCGCTCTGTACCCAATATGGAAATCTGGCAGGCGTTTAAGATGCGCGACCTTTATGGTTGTACTGAGCAGGAGTTGGTGAGTGCTGTTGAGAGAAGTCAGCCCACTCAATCGACTTGATTAGGAATTACTGCACTGCTGATGCTGGCTGGTTGTTTTCTGTGTACTTGAGGAAGAGTGCGATCGCGGCGATGTAATGCGAATTTTCGGTTTCAGATGCTACTGTAATACGATTGTTCGTTATTTGTGCTATGGGATTGACTCGCCGCAGGGTGTTAAAACTATCAGGGTTTACCATCCTTGGTCTGGCAGGGCTAGGAGCGCTGACCTGCAAAGAATGGTTGCCGCTGTTTTCACCTGTCGCTCGATTGGCTATCTCTAAGAAGAAGTCGATGGTCGATCGAAGTAAAATTCAGTCTGCTCAGACTATTCAATGGCAGGGACAGACGATGCCCGTTGCCTTACTCAATGCCATTTCGATGAATCCAGATCGAAGCATTCGAGAAAAAGTTTGGAAGATGGCAGCGCAACGTACCCTTGCCGATCGCCAGAAGCTAAACGAGCACTGGAAGAAGCAAATCGATATCAATCTCCAGTTTGTCAAGACCGAAGGTTATTGGGAGTATCTACTGGGTCAACAAATTTCTTCAGCTGAAGTGCATGGATTTGTTGCAACGTCCAGAAAAGCAATCGTTCCCACAGTCAGACGAATTTATCAACGATGGCAGCATCAAATGGATATTGAGCGTCTGAGACCTTGGGATATCAGTGCTTCTCCAATCTATCTCCCCTTTACATCAATTAAGTACCTAAACAAAATTAATTGTATATTCTTCTCCAAATTCTTTTAGCACTTTTTCCACATATGCGACCAAGCTGCTCCAACTTTCATAGGCACCTACCTCAATCCATTCATATTTCATAAAACGCCATAAAATCTCAATTAGATTCAACTGTGGTGAGTAAGTGGGTAGCCAGAAAATTTCTACATTTTTCTTTTCCCATTCTTTCAACTTATCTTTGAATTCATTACTCCTATGGATAGGAGCTTGATCCATCACAATCACTGCTTTTTTCGGCGCAGACTTATCAGTTTTACGGGATTCGCAGAATTTATCAATCACCGTAATGACAATATCACTAGTGATTTTTCCCTCGAAGATATAAGGTTCTAAATCATTGCTGCGATTCATCAATCCCAAGACATTAAGACGACCACTACGACGAGTTTTGAGTTCGATAGTTTCGCCCTTTTCTTGCCACCCATAGGGAACATAGGGAGTTAAAGAAAACCCAGATTCATCCAGATATCTCAGATCAATTTCCTTTGCTTCATCTTGACGTTTTAGCTCTTCTAGCTGCTGCTGTTTCTCTTGATATTCCTGCGGATCTGGCTCTCCGGCTACTCGTCTTCGCATGCGACGCCAACTCATGCCCAAGAACTTTAAAATCCGTTTAATCGTGGCTTTACTGACTGTTATCCCCCAAGTTTCCTTAATCTTGTTTAAAACTGCATTTAAGTTACTAGGAGTCTCTTTTGCCCAAGCCCGAATCTGTTCTTTCATTTCTGGGGTAAATATTGTTTTCTTGCCCCGTCCAGGTTGTTCATACAAACCGACAAACATTTTTGAATCCCAAGCATTGAACCAGTTGTAAATCGTATTGCGACTAGTTTTAAAGATGCCTGTGAGCTGAACAATCGTAAACCCTTCAAAACTCATCAAGATGCAAGTAGCACGTTGACGCACTTTATAGTGTTTGCTGTCTCTCTTGATTCGTTCTAGTAAACTAATGGTCTCTGGAGATAGTCCTCGGATAAAACGCATACTATGATAGTTGAAATCTTCAACCATTAGTATACATATTCTTATTTTTGGGATATACAATTTATTCTGTGCAGGTACTTAGTCCAGCTGCTCGGTCGTTGCCACCCCCATTTACCACCAGCTCAGAGCTTGTGGATAGCACGGTCGAAGTCTTATCAAAAGTCGATCTCGAATTCGGCCAATACCTGGAGAAGATGCGAAGGGAAAGGTTGCTTGACCTTGAGTCTAAAAAAGGCAAGGACGCTTTAGCGGGTTACAGTCCTAGCTCCAGGAAGATTTCGATGAGTTTTGTTGGCTCTCACAGTGAGTTTTCGACTCTGGTTCACGAATTCGCTCATGCTATGCATGATTTTCTTGAAGGCAGATCGCCAGCTGCTTTTAAAGAGTCCCTTGCGTTCGCAATGCAAATGCTCGCCGATTTGCATCTAGACACATTCTATTTGCACGAATCAGAGGTTAAACAAGCTATCATCCAGCAGTTGGAATGGCTATTGGAACTTTGGGGTTGGGCAGTACTCGCCAGTGAATTTAGCGACTGGGCTTACGATAATCCAACTGCTGCCAGAGATCCAAAGAACTGCGATCGCCAGTGGAGCGAATTGTATCAGGAGTTGTTTCCAACTGTTGATTGGAGCGGGCTAGAAGATGTTCTTGCGACTGGCTGGCAACGTCTGTATTTTGTGGTTCATGAATTCCCTTTTATGGAAACGATGTATGCGATTGCTCTTCTGGGAGCGATCCAGATTTGGCAGAATTCACTTGCTGATTACAATCGAACTGTTGCTCAACTCAAGCAGGCGATGTCACTTAATAGCACCCAGTCCCTTTCCAGATTATTCGCCGCCGCAGGGGTCGATTTCAGACTGGATGGGGAGGTCGTACGTGATGCGATCGCAGCAGCTGAAGTCAGGATCGATGAGTTTCTGCCTGAGCAAGCCACGCCAGAGCTATGACCCAATGCCAAATGCGGTCGCACCCCTGTAGATGAGATTGAGTGGTGGGTGCGATCGCGTTTGGCAAGCTCATGTCCGCTCAAATCTTTTGGGGTCACGTAAACTTTATTTACGTTACTTTCTCTCTGCAAAGATGAGGAGTATATTACTAGTTAAAGCGAATTAGCTTTGCTGGCAAATTAATAGCCAGATACTGATTAAGTAAGGAGGTAGATGACTATATCGTCTAAACTTTTCTTTATCAAATTCAAACAGCATCCAACCGCTGACTAATATTTCCTCCACTGCCTTAAAGGGAGTTCTAAAGCCAACTTACCGAGTTTCTAGCTAAACTCGGTTGGGCTTAGCTCTAGATATTATTATTGATTTGAGGAAGCTATTCGGTCATACGTTCTTTGGATGCTGTTTGTGTTTTAAGTATTAAAAAATCTATTCTTTTTCGATTGTGAAACCCCTGACTGAAAAGTAGGGGTTTTTGGTTTAAAAACAGTTTCAATAAAAAGCCGACCGGGGTGCGGTCGGTCAGGTGTGCATGTCTCCACTATCCCAGTCTGATGTCTGCGATCGCGCATACGTTAGCGTCACCTTTGCTGAGATGACGTCTGACTTTGCTAGACTGGTTAGACTAGCTGAGGTTGAGCCATGACTACCCTGCTCAAAACCACCCAGGATATTATCTACCCGGAGACTGACGGTTTACCCTTGTCTGACAATACGAAACAACTCCGTCTGATTATGACCACTCAGGGCGGACTCGATTCCTTGTTTGCGAATGAAAAGGTTTTCGTTGCCGGTAATCTGCTCTGGTATCCAGTTCCTGCGCCACCAGGTAGCAAGAAGGCTGCACCCAGCAAAGCACCTGATGTAATGGTCATCTTCAATCAGGACAGACGAGACCGTACCATCTACAAACAATGGGAGGAAGGCAATCTTGGGCCTCAAGTTGCCTTTGAATTTGTCTCCAAAACCAACAGCACCAGAGAAGTTGAGGTCGTGAAGCTCGATTTCTATCAGAAGTATGGCGTGGATGAATACTACATCCACGATCCGGATAAGGGAACGCTGAAGGGGTGGACTCGCGAGGGTACCTGGTTTCAGCCCATCCCTGATATGAACGGATGGGTTAGCCCTCTGATGGGTATCCGCTTTGAGCTGATCGGAAAGGATATGCAGCTCTATTACCCTGATGGGAGGCCGTTTGAGACCTATCCTGAGATTATGAAGCGAGCCGATCGGGCTGAGTCTCAGTTAAAGCAGAAAGACAGCCAGCTAGAACAGGCACGGGCCGAATTGGAACAGGCAGCTCAGCAGTTAGAACAGGAACGCGAACAACGTCGCCAGCTGGCAGAACGACTCAGTACCCTTGACCCTGAACAGTTGAAGGTGTTAGGTCTTGACCCCAATCTGTTTAATTAGAACGCGATCGCACCCAGATAGCCAACCTATCAGTCTAATCCTTCACTTTGCTAGATTGGTTCACCAACTGAGGCGATCTCATGGTTCAGGCCCTGAACACCCCCCAAATCAAAACCTTTGAAGAGTACCTCAAATATGACGATGGTACTGATACTCTATATGAGTTAGTTGAAGGAGTATTGGTGTCAATGGCTGACCCGATTGGTCGCCATGAAACTTTTACATCTTGCCTCTGCAACACATTGGAGTGCCACTTTGCCGAAGAAGAACTTGACTTTGTAGCGCGGCCTCAACTCTCTGTCAAAATTGACCTTCCAGGTAGAAGACCCACCGGACGCAAACCCGATTTGGCGATCGTGACTAAACAGCAGTGGGACGACTGCAGCGATATCGAAGCTGCTGCCTATGAATTGCCACCATTGGTAATTGAGGTTGTCAGCACTAATTGGAAGGATGATTGGATTGTCAAGTTTGCAGAGTACGAAAGCGCTGGCATCCCTGAGTACTGGATATTCGACTATCGGGCGCTGGCTAATCTGGAATACCTGGATGTGAAAGAGCCTACTTTGGTGGTGTGCCATCTGGTGAATGGTAGCTATCAGATGACCCAGTTTCGAGGGAGCATGCCGATTGTTTCTCCGACATTTCCCAAGCTGAAGTTGAGTGTCAATCAGCTGTTTACGACGATTGATAAGCTTAGTGCGGGGGGCGAGCGTTTTGCGAGCTATATGGACTTTGCTAGGGAATTGGAACAGAAGGATGGTCAGATTGGGCAGGCTGAGCAGCGTGCTGAGCAGGAACAGCAACGGGCAGAGCAGGCTGAATTTCGGGCTGAGCAAGCTGAAAGTGAATTAGAGCGCGAACGACAGCAGCGAAAACTCTTAATAGAGCGGCTCGAAGCAATGGGAATCGATCCGAACACATTGAATTAGAGCATGGGATTCAACCACCTATTTGTGTGATCTGGCTTTTTAGCTGCTGAACCTTATTCCGCTCTTGACGTAATGCGATCGCACGTTCTATAGCGGTCTCTTTCAACTCTTGGCTCTCGTGTACAACTTCGATGAGCGCATCAATATAGCAGCTGAAATTCAACTGTTGCTGGAACTTTTGACAGATACCTGATACAGCATCCTTCGATGATTTTTTGATTGTTAGGGTTGGCCCCCTAACAATTTCAGGATAGCTAGCCAGCTGGTCTTTCAAGCTTTGCAGATACGCCTCTGGCCCAGTTTCTTGTCTGAGTAAGTCCGGTTCGCGCCGATCCACCTTTGGTGCAGACTGTCCCTGATCTTTCCGGTTCTTTAGCTGCTGCATCAAACTCATTTTTTCAGTTCCTCCAATCGTCCAATTAGTTGCTTGAATGGGTAATCTAGTTCCGGATACCCCATCTCTCCAGGGGTCTTTTTTGCGGTCAGCGCCTTCTTTCCTGGTTCTGAATCTAAAATTGAAGGCAGCATTAAATCAACGCTGTATTCACACTCCTCTAATGCTTTGACTATTGCTGCAATCCCAGCTGTGCTTTCTTTTTTTCGAATTTGATTGACTGGTTCCTCAAAGGGGTAAGAGATGATTTTCTCTGTTGGGGGATAGCGGCTTCCTGTCCAGCCGTCCCTAAAGGGAACAACCCCGGCAACCTCGATCTCATGCCCTTCTGACTGCAATGAATCAACTAGTCTGAGTGTTTCCCGGACTGAATCAGCCCCTTTATCTTCAGATGTTTCAGCGGCAACGATCAAAGCATCAGCAGCGCAAAATAGTGATAAAACCATTTGCGAGCGTTGAGGAGGGGAATCGAGTAAAATGAAGTCGAACTCGTTCAGGATGGGCTTGAGACGCGATCGCAAAATCGTTACAGCTGACCCAGTGCTGATCAAATAGGCTTCAGCTTTATTCAAGGCGCTGTCCGCTGGGATAAGGGCTAGATTGTCCTCAATCAAATAACAGGCGTCAGCAGCAGTGATTCGCTCTGGCTTACCAACTCGTTGGCCAAAACCAAGTTTTTCACGCATTTCAACAACATCTAATAAGGTCGGATCGTTTGCTCCAACCTCATGGCCTGTCCGCCTGGTAAAGTTTGCTTGCGAATCGCAGTCGACTGTCAGGACTTGATAGCCCATTCGAGCCATAATCCTGGCTGTCATGAGCGTCAGTGTTGTTTTCCCCATCCCTCCAGATAGAGAAACGAACGCGATTATCTTAGCAATTGAGGACATACAAGCTAAAGCACTTAAACGTATAAGCACTTTAGCGTAAAAGTATATAGGTGTCTAGCAGTGCTCACTGTTTTAGATTAATGCCATATACTCAAAAACTTGTACGTATAAGTACTTTAGCGTAAAAGTGTATAGGTATTTAAAAACTTAAAATTTTGTGTGCTAAAATTTTTGTGCGTACAGATGCAAAACTTAAAGTCCACACCCTAACCCCCATTCATGTCCCCCAGAAACTGCGTCTACACTCCCACTGGCAGGCAAGGCACCGTCCAGCCTCACCCGTGGTTTATGCCGCTGCATACGCTGGTGAATTTGGATTCTGGGGGGTTGCTCTGGTTCCTCGATGAGATTTTGACTGTGGGTGAAGTGCCCATCCCGGAACCCAGGAAGAAGCGGTCATTGACCAAAAAGTGGAAGGCACCGAAACAAGAGAAAGTAATGGCTTGAGTGTTCTGCTCACCCCCCTGCTAAAAGACGCGCTGCAATGCCTAGCCCTTTGAATATCCCTAGTCAGGATTGGTTGGGCCTGAGACTATAGGGTCTTGCCTGCTTCAACAGTTTTGCTAGCGCTCTCCAGGGTCTTTGCAGTGCGCTCTAAATTCTTTGCGATTAGCTGCTTGTCGGTTTCTTCCTCTTCTTCAATTTCTGCTTTTGTGGTGTCGAGGTATCTGTTTACTTTCTTCTGATCGGCTTCATCCAGGGGTTGATTGTTTTGGATCAGGCTGGTGAGTTGGGTCAACAGTTCAACGATGTCTTCTTTGCGTAACTGAAAATTTGAGGTAAGCCACTGGTTTGACCAGTGAGACTCGAACAGCTTTGAGCGTTGCGGCAGTAAAGT
>JANVCK010255960.1:0-15949 GCA_026546655.1 Epizoanthus illoricatus | reverse complement strand
ATTATTAAATATATATTGCAGAAGTTGAATCCGATCCTACTTCTGCAATATTGCGCGCAACAATTTCACCGTCTGGCCACTAATAGCAACATTGCATGCCATAGGCTGGTGAAACGATACATTTTTTAGCCAATTACATTTCACATAGGTTCTTTTGACCGCTGAGCACAAAATTAAACTACTGCAGTAAGCAAAATGGTCATATATGTTGCGCGCAATGTCGCAGAGGGTGGCCACACTGACTGAAACAATTGCATGCAATGTTGCAACGTTTGTTTCAGGCCTTTTGGCTTGGTTGGAATCTTCAAATCTTCAATTGAAAGAAATGAGTAACACCAAACAGAATTACAGAAATATAGTGTAAGAATCATTTTCAACATCAAATCTTCCAAAGACTTTGGTAGCACTGAGCTCGTTCAAGAACTAACGCGGCTACTGTTGGCTGGTAAATACAATACTTCAGAGGCATTTAAATGTCTAGCAATGCACTTATCAGTGTTAAACTGAAGGGGGGGGGGAGAGGGGGAGGACCTGGGGAGACAGGTGTGGGGCATTTTTTATACTCTTGCCATCCCGAAGGTGTTTGAGTAAAATGTATAGTGCTACTAGTCAAAATTGCTTATATAGATCATTATCACGTATTGTGTGTCAATCAAAAATTTGATGTTAGCACTTTGTAAATACCAGAAATGGAAAGAGCAAGTCGAAGTAGGTAATTAGCGAAAATTTGGGGGTTTTATCTCAAAAACTACTTTGTCCCCGAAGACTCATGACTATTAGAAGCCACTTGGTCACGTTAATCTCTTCCCATCCTTTTCCTACCTTTTCTCTATTATTAGTTCTTCTTCTCTAGATATTTCCTCACTTTCTCTTCCAAACTTCTACATTAATAATTTATTAACTGATATTTAATGACATCATACATCCTAACGAAACCGCATATTATATAAGTTCCTTTACATAGTTTACATAGTTTAATTTAACCATATCCTAATTACTACTATTACTATTATTAATATTATTACTACTGTTATTATTATTATTATTATTATTATTATTATTATTACTGTTATTATTGTTATTACTACTACTGTTATTATTTATATTGCCAATAACGTTATTTTAATTACTATTATTATTTTAACAAACAATACTTTACTACCCCCATACTCTACCCCACTTAACCTAGATTGCCATACCTGCAAACCCATGACCCACCACAGCACACCATTTCGTTACACTTCATACCCACACTTTCCCCACTAGCAACCACTTAACCCCTTTAGTTTAATTTCCTACTAAATATTATAAAACTCTTTCCCAATGTAAAAACATTTCATTAATTTTGCAAACCTCAATATGAAACAAACATATACATGAATTTTGCCTTTCATAATTTACATCTTAAATTTTCATATGTACATACAAATAAAATTAGAACGCTAGTTTGGAAGTGCATGCGTGCTGTATGACAGAAGTCGCTCTCATCCCTACTGGCTCTATATTTTCGACCATCTGGAAAGCATAAATTTATGCTATACCAGAATCTTGGTGCTCTTTCATCAGGGCAATTACAAGCTTGGAATATTTACCTTTACAAGGTACTATAGTTGGATGTCTAAGGATCCAGCAGGCAATACAACTCTCAACATCATTACTGCACTCACAAATTGATATACAAAACACACACACCCAAACTGCACACCCGATAACAAATATAGCCTTGAATTTTATCTATATCTTGTTTGTACTGAATTATATTTTGATTTGCTCAACAAGATGGTGTTTTTCGATCTATGTTTTATTTTGTATTTCATATCAGTGTATTCCCCATTAGAACGGGGAGATCAAGTTTTGGTTTTAAATTCTGTGGAAAAAGCCAACTGTGGGGGACATACCTGGGCAAGGCTTTCGTCCAAAAAGCTAATAATTGAGGACAGAGATCGGACCAAAATATTAGGGGTGCTTATTCGCCCTTGCTTCCAAACCAGCGAACGCTTACAGCTTTTATTCCGGCCGTTTTGGATGTAAATGAACAAAAAAGACCCTGAACATGTTGTCAGTACTAAAAGCTTCAGTTGTTAGTGCTACGCCCGACTGTCTAGAAATTTAAATAATTGAATAATTTACTACTCTTGGATGGGAGATGGAGCAAAACCAAGAGGAGTTTCTAGTCAAAAGATGTGTAATGGAGATGTGTTCTACAATCCAGCTTGGTTTATACTCGCTGTTTTAAAATATCCTCTCGTTGAATGAAATAATTCCTGTTTTTCAAACATGTTATTACACGAGTACGAGTTGGATACGAAATGGTAGATATCTAAAGAAAGCTGGCTATCGTTCTCTCATACACAACACGTGTGAGTGGAATAATTGTATTGTAAAATACCAAGACAAATTTACTTTTTTCTTTGTAATTTTGTGTACAGTTAAAACCCGCGTATAAGAACTAGGAAATGAAGAACCTTCAGGCTAAAATTTCAATTTTATGTACTCAATTTATAAGAACCTAGTTAGCCTCATATCTGAGACTGGTTCTTATTCAAAGAGTCATTTCGTATTAAATGATCCGTCCCTTAGATATAGACAGGTGTATATGTTGAGGTAGGCGTAAAGTGAAATTTGATAGATATTAGTATCAGACCCAGACCCATTAAATCGGTTGCATTGTGAACTGCTGCACTACTAGAATCAGTGCTACAAGTGTTTTCTTCTTTGTTCTTTCAAATATCATTAAGTACCCTGTTTACAAGAACCTAACACCCTA
This sequence comes from Epizoanthus illoricatus, assembly GCA_026546655.1. Lineage (NCBI taxonomy): Eukaryota > Metazoa > Cnidaria > Anthozoa > Zoantharia > Epizoanthidae > Epizoanthus > Epizoanthus illoricatus. The sequence goes on along the minus strand of JANVCK010255960.1, from coordinate 13,182 downwards.
AATTTCCTTTATAGATACCATATATATAAGAACCCGCATAGGCTAAAAACACGCATATAAGAACCCCCTCGGGTCTTATATGCCTGTTTTTACTGCAAACCATGCGGAATTTAGTGGAAACAAAACAGAATGTAAAGTTTACTTCCGTTTTCAGAAACAGCTGTTTTCCATATAATGATATAACTGAGATCGAACTGACAACCATCAGTTGTTGAAACAACCAAAAAGCGAGAAATTCAATAAGGTCATTCCCGGCCATAAGATGTTTCGTTTCCCACCGCACTCTGTCTCTCAAAATCGAATCGGTCAGTCGGGGAAAATAAAAAAATAAAAATAAAAATGCGCATGATAAAACCCTATAACATTTAGAAAAATATGGGTAGGCCATGCTTACTTTACATTGAGTTTTAAAAACAAGTGGGTCAGTCGGCCGATGGGAAACGAAACGGTATTTTATGGGGATATATGGCCTAACCAGAAGTTTGTTTTTGATATTTTAGTTACGTCTGTTTGTATGTCATATATATATAAGTTCTCGCTCGAGTTTTCTTGCACATTTTAAATTTTAATTTTACAAATTTTAGTATGATTGTAACGGATGTGGTTAAACAACCTTGAAGTAGCTACGTTGAAACGAAGCCTCGAGGCGTGTGCCAATCATTGGAAAATGTACATTAAAAGCTCATAATTTCATTACAGATGAAGACTCGTTTCTGTTTATTGTATAATCATTACATCATAAAAAGACACAAACACTGGCAATCGCCTCACTTGCATTGTTCGATTGAATAATCAACCACAACTACAAAGAATTGTCTTGAAAGGTAAGCGTTTAATACATTAAACACCTTAAATTTAATTTAACCTTAATTTAATTTTTGTTGGCTGATAACCGTGAAATGAATTTGTATAAAATCGATTTGCCATTGCTGCATCGTGTGTGAAATCCACTTTTCTATAAGTAAGATCTCGTATGCGAGCGTCGACTGCAATTTAAGGGGGGCCTGCAGTTCAGTTTAGAAGCTTTCAGCTCCCTTTTTAACGAATTCCTAGCGTTGTACTCATCGTTTTAAATCATATAGGAACGTAGTATTGTGGCTAACATAAACATGGTTGCAAACTATCTGGTAAAAAATATTTCCTGACTTTTTCCTGACGACAAAATAATTTTCACTGACCATGAATGATGTAGCTGCGTGGATAAATGTGAAGCACCTAACCACGGCGCGAACCGTCTGGGGCTGTCCCTACGTTATTTTTCGAAATTTCACTCTCTAAATCGCAATTTGGCAACAAACTGTAACTGACAACCCTGACTTTGACAACCCTGAATCGTTGCAACCCTGATTAATATTGAGGGGTTTTTTAGAATTTGTGGAGCTCAGCATATTTGAAGCAAAAAGATTGTGGAGAAAATTGATGATTTTGAAGGAAATTTAAATATGAATGAGATTGGGTGAATTCGAAATCAAGTGTGGGGCCAACTAGTTTTTGTTGTTTACCGTTGCAACCTACCATATTTACTCGAATAAGCGCCGCGGCGTTTATTATATTTTTTTACTTTTTGATGCGACGTTTCTTCGAGGGCGGCACTTATTAAATCTGATTATCAAAAGCAACATTTTTGAATAAAACATAACAGCTTTTAATTCTTAAAACGATAACAACAAAAACAAACTCGTGTGAAAGAGTCAACTACGCTTTCTTCGTCCACTGTTGTACAAGGGAATACATTTCTGCTGTTGGTTTGAAACGAATCGTATCGTTTTTCATTTTTACTTTGACACTGTTCGAATAAGCGCCGCTCCAGAGCTCTTGAAAGTGCTTCGAATAAGCGCCGCGTTGTTGTTGATGAGTGCGGCGCTTATTCGAAGGCGACGCTTACTAGTATTTTTGCTCTCATATACATACGGTATCCCTCATGCCTGAGGATTATTGGTTATGTGATCAGCTGACGTTAGAAGTATGGTTAACTGAGAATACAAGTTGTTTGAAGATCAGAAGTGTCAGTAAAAGAGGAGTGAAGTAAAGTGTTCCATTGTGATATTGTTCTGGGGCAGAAAGACAGACAGTGAGAGGAAGTTGTTGTACTATACTAGCTATCGTGATGACCCTGTTCGCTGCGTGTTAAATTCTTTTTCCTCGCAAAATACATTTCAAATTCCCGTCATGATTCGTAAAATGTGGACTGCATCTCTCCTAGTTAAGTTGCATGCAAACAAGTGATACGGTACTAAAACGAGTGATGATCTCCTTTCCAGCATTTATCCACCATCAAAATGAGTTTTGTTAATGCAACAGAGATTACGACCAACGCCAGTAAACGGTTGTGTAACTTTGACGTCCATACTATCTATCAGTACTGGTACTATTCATATATGATATGCGGAATAGCTTCTGTTATTCTGAACTCTCTTGTTATCACCGTGGTATATAGAAACATCAACCTCAGGACCACGCCCAACCTCTTCATTGTCAACATGGCTGTTTCAGATATCTTTCAACCCTTTTTAAATCTGGCACATTTGAGTATGTACTCCGTTCCGTACCAATCAACTATTCCCGACACTTTGCGTTTAATTGTGTGCAAGACTGTTGCCGTAGTCCAGGTCGCTTCCACTACCGTGTCAGCAATGAGTCTGGTAGTCATTTGTGTTCACCGCTTTTACATAGTAGCGTTTCCAGCACCTGCTGGACGGATGAAAAGCCGAGGCAAGTACGTTCTTGTTGCGGTTGGTATCTGGTTGGTTGCCCTTGCATTGTCGTATCCAGATTTCTTTTACATAAACTCATACACTTCCGAGCAGCACACGTTCTGTCGCATCAAACTTCAAAGGGAAAACAATCGACTTTACTGGAATTGCTACCTCACAATTGTCCTTGTTGTTCCTTTCCTCACAATGGCAATCCTTTACCCAGTAACAATTTTCAAGTTAACAAATCGAAAAATCACAGGACAACGGTCTGCTAGGAGGCGCGCAAAGAACATTAAACTCACCAAGATGTATATTGCTACAGTTATCGCATTCATCACTCTGTGCGGGACTTACTGGATAACGTTCATTTGCGCAATCAATTCGTCTAACTCATGCTTGACTTATAAAGTGCTAGTTGCGATTTCTCCCTTCACCGCTGTATACGCCGCTATCAACCCATTAGTTTATTTCATCTACTTAGAAACGTATCGTCAAGGACTAATGGAGATCCTATCTTGCTGTAGAAGTGCTTGTACTAAACAAGACAACAACGAAGAAATTGAAATGATAGAGCTGTGATGACGCGACGCATTGTTACAACTTTGGAATTGAGTCCCGCCTATATAAAAAGATAGCGAACCCTTGACAATGTTTATGAAATAAATAAAGGGAACCACTCTAAACAAACAATATGTATTAGTATTGGCTCTTTACAGCACAAGGGAGACTAGGTACAAACAGTTTCTTGGTACCAGGTCTGACCTTTCATTCTGGTCAAAAAAGCCAACTTTTGTAGACATACATTCCCGTTTTGAAAAACTGATTAAAGGGTTTAACTTCTTTTAATGTTCCTCATTTTTATTACTTCTTATAATTTCCCCGAATTTTACATTCGGGGGGGGGGTTAGTTTAAACTTATACCTTAGTAAAGTAACAAACGTTTCCCTATCTGATACACATCCCAGTTGAAGAGTTCAGAAGCAAAGTGGTGTAACTCTCAAAAATATTTAGTCGGATATTTTTAAATTTTTGGCATTTTTTATGCCAACCATTCAGAGGCAGAGTGCTCTAAATAAAAAATTATGCATATAGCATTTGACCACTGCTTGGAATACGGGACCATAGTGGCTTTAGATTGATTGCTCAATGGCAGGCTGGATCAAGCTTCGCTTTCTTAAATAAAGTGAAAGTGGGTTAGACCACTCTGCTTCTGAACCCTTCAGTTATTGTTACCCCAAAAGCCAACTTTTTATAGGACATACCTGGAGCTGGTTGTAGCCCTAAACAATATATTTTCAGGATATCCCCCTTGGGTAGCACGATTAATCTTTTGGCAACTGGAGACAAAATAGCGCGCGCGAGAATTAATTAGACACTTTTCACAGGTTTAGTTTTCCACAAAGTCGAAAACATTTAAATAAACTTTTCACTCTTTGATGGAGAATAAATTGCTGTTTTCTGGATGGCAACTTCCTGGTTGTTATATACCAAAACAATAGAGAGTTTATGCATCGCGTAAATTTTTCCTGCGAACGGCAGGGGTGGGTCACAATGACCTGAATTTTAGCGCGTTTGCCGTTCGGCGTCCGGCGTCTCCCGTTTTCTATGTGAGGAGGTATGTTTCACACAGCATCATGTTTACGTGAAGCTCAAACCAAACAAAGACAGCGGACCTATGGCAAAATACAGACGGCTACCTGACGTTTCCCGTTCGCGGTATACACGATGCTTAACGAAACTCTTTAATGATTACTTCCTTCGGCCTCCAGCCAGTACGTGACTAGTGGTAGAAATTTACCAAGCCACAAACATACAAGTGGCACTTCGAGTGTACGTGTGCAATAAATGTGTAATAAAACTTCGTTTTAAACGGTGTGCAACTGTGCACCTGAAAAAGACTAAAGTCGTGTGTGTCTGAGCTGTGTGTGTGCCTACATGCACTAAGCTCAGAAGCTTGCTCTCGCTTCGTATTCTATTGTATTGTAACAAAGCTATTAGAAAGATATTCATTTCAAACTGTTTATCATTTGACAATTTTAAGCGGGACTTATAAGCAGCTTGTAGACCGAAGAAAATAAACGGAACCGTGAAAGATCTCCCTTTCTAGGTTAAAGATTCGTCTGTTTACGAAAAAATAATCCAGCTGTTTCACTGATGACGCCAGTACTACTACAAAACCAGGGCGCTAGAATGTATTCTAGCGCTAACAGCTGTTTTGTGTTTGCCTTTGGAAAAACAACATATGAACACTGTCGTTGCTACATGGAGCACTCGAATTAAGGGAAAATAGACGAGGAGGGATCTATTAAGCGGTAGCCCGCCACACAGTAGCGGATTTTCTGTCGGTAGGCCCCTGATTTTTCGGCGGGACAGCAATTCGGCTAGTGTGGGGTAGTTCAGACAAGATTTCCATACAATTTTTTGTTGTAGTGCAGGATCTAAAATTGAAACGTCTTGCATGTCGGGCGCTTTCGACTAGTGTGTGGCAGTCCCCGACACATAGTTTGCTGCGGCCACTGATTAAAAAGCTTTTTCCGATTTTGTTGTGGTTTATGGGGAATTACCCAGCTGGCGGGTCCACATGAACATGATGATGATCTGAAAAGATGGCAGAACGAGCGAAGAAGTGAAAAAGTTGGACTAGTTGGATAATTTTTAAAACAACGGATAAACGATAAAACTTCAAAAACATCAAAGAATAACGCAAACAGGGATTATGGCCTGCCGGAAAACCCTTGCTTTGTTCTGTGCATTATTGTGAAACTGGCGTGTATCAGGTACTAGAAACAAACGCAGGCATGTTTGTTCACCTTGTGACAATATTTAGGGAAAAAGTTAGGATTTTAATTTGTTCCCCTAAAAAGTAGGAATTTTAGGGATGAATGGTTGGAAAATAGGGCTATTTTAGGGATTTATTCAGGTAAGAATGAGCAATTTATCTTACAATTTACAATGGCATTAATTCTCAGGACATCTGCCCTGGTTTATACATTGCATGACTCAGGGAGCGTTAACTGGTATTAACTATATTAAGGTACCTGCACCGTCAAAATGTTTTATTTCAGAAAATCGTCATAACCTTTTTGCTAATAGATCATTGAAGTGGGCCCAAAACTAGTTTAATGCCAAATGGTCTTTAGAACTTAATTCTGAAAGCAGATTTAAAAATAATTAAAACTGAAGGAGAATAAGGATTTTCCTGATTTCCTTATTTGGGCATATTCTATGATTGACAGCTGCCAATTTTGTAGTAACTTATCATTGAAGCGGGCCTAAAACTATTTGAATGTAAAACGGCCTTTAGAAGTTAAATATGCAAACAGATTTGAAAAATAATTAAAACTGAAGGAGAATAAGAATTTTTCCTGATTTCCTTATTTGGGCATATTCTATGATTGACAGCTGCCAATTTTGTAGTAACTTATCATTGAAGCGGGCCTAAAACTATTTGAATGTAAAACGGCCTTTAGAAGTTAAATATGCAAACAGATTTGAAAAATAATTAAAACTGAAGGAGAATAAGAATTTTTCCTGATTTCCTTATTTCGACATTTACTATGATTGACAGCTGCCAATTGTAGCACTTTATCATTGAAGGGGACCTGAAACTAAATTAATGCCAAACGATGTTTCCAACTTAAATACGAAAACAGAATAGAAAAATTATTAAAATTGACCGAGAAAGAGGAGTTTTTGTGATTTCATTGTTTGGAACAGTCCTTTGATTGGCAGCTGTCAGTCATTCCTGATATTTGATTTGACTTTCCATAACTTTGTATAAATGTGAATTACGAGAGTCTGCAAATTCATTTGGAGTTGGATTGGATTTTCTAGTTCAACTCAGTTTAACTGTAGAAGCTGTTGAAAATCGTTAAAATTTTTCCTTTTTTCCAAATAGCAAATAGGTCATGTGACCCCATTCAGCCAATCAGAATGCTTGAAATGCGAAAATATGTTAAATTTTAAACGTCTATATCTTCTGAACGATGAAAGCTATCGACCTGAAATTTGGATTTGAATATTAGATAACATTAGCTTTACCAAGAAGTGTTTGTTGACTATTTTGAGGAGAAAACGTTTTCACGGTGCAGGTACCTTAAAATATCAGTTTGCAACGAAGAATATGTTCAAGTAAGATGAGCACAACTTTGCTCCCTCAAATTCTATCATTGGGAAGAATGCTGAATACCTGGCTAAGTCGAAATAACTCACCAGTGACTGATTGAAGTTGAAGGGTCCGTATGTCCTTTCATACTGCATTATTCCACATCTGACAACCACAACACAAAGAAACTTGCAGTTCGTCCAGGTTGGGCAGATGCAGAATCCATGTCAAGCACTTTCAATGACATAAGTCGCCAACATGCCTGCAAACGCTTTCAGAGCCAAAGACTGCCGTTTTGTTATTTACTGACTAGTCCTGAAGTGACTATCCAGCATTTCCATTGTTATCTATTTATCTTTCCTCAGAAACAATAACAGATGCTCCGATTTGAATAAATACGATGACGTTCGTTTAGACTTGTGACAAAATAAGACAAAGGGAAATGCCAGAACTGCCAGATAAACAATACTATTCATTTTTTGCTTTAATCACATCTCGAGTCTTTTGCATGTGTAACCCTCATTTTACAAAACTCATTTAACATTCGTTTTATATACTTGCAACGATAGCTGACGATTAGAAATTGATGAAGAAGCTTTGCTCCGAAAACCTTACCTCAAAGACAGTTTAAACAAACTGGCTTTTGACAGATAAACTGGAGAAAACGATTTTAAATCACCTAAAGCTTGCTGTACAGTACGATCGAAAAGACAACCTCAGTCACAACTCTACCATCTGTATTTTAACGAAGCGGGCTCGTAAAATGTCAGCAATTATACCCTGGTAGAAATCAAACCGGTTTAAAACCTGCTTGACGAGTATGTCTCTCCCAAGATTCTGGGAGAACTTTGCGCATGCTCAACAGAAAACAACACGATTTGGGCCGAGCCTTTCTTTCGCGTTCGTCGAACGCGTAAAAGAAAGCTCTGTTATCAGGGTAGGCGGGCTTAAACCACTTAACCCTCATCGCAAACGATTCCTATAGATTTGGGGTAAAACTGGCACCAAGGGGGTGAATTCAACAGAAAGTCTGCATCATTTTGTGAAGTTGTGGCCATAATGCGCACCCTTTTCCATGAACTGGCCACTTACGGTCTACGGGTAGAAATACCATTTTGTCTCTACTGTACCAGTAGGCGTCTTCGGTAGATAGTCCAGCTCTCTACAGGGGAAACGAAAAGAGTCCAAGGCAATAGAACGAATTTCGCACGATCCGAGTGTCGAAAAGGTCATATCCATGCAATTGGTTCATCAATTTACTTCCAGCGAATCACGAAATGGGAAATAACACTATTGTTTCTTAGCCAATCACGCTTCAGAGTAATGACAAGATATTACAAGCCAAGATGTTCGTGCGCGCGTACACTGCATTTGGCGCCGCAACTTTGCGACGCGCGCCATTTTCCCGCCATTTTACTGGCTGAATGTACTGCTAAATTTAATGTATCGTAATGTCTTTGCTTTTGGTTATTCGATGGTCATGCGAAACTTGTTCCACATAAAACAGTAATAACATTTCACAGTTGATATTTATTTATTTTTATATATCATGATTCGCATCGGTTTCCCATACAGGCAAATGTGCATTACATGTGATAAGTATGAAAACCAAATGTGAAGTTACAGGTGCAGGTGTAAATACACAACAGAACAATTAAAATGGTAATTGGTCATCAACATAGGTGGTCAGTTGTTGACAATTTGTTGTCCAACTAGATCATCGGGAAGAGATTTCCATTCTTTAACTGTTCTGTTAAAGAAACTATATTTCTATACTTGTAATACTGTAAAATCCCGAAAGTAACGACCCCCCAAAAGTAACGACATCGCGAAAGTAACGTCAATTTTCAGAGGCTGCTAAAGGAAACCCGAAAGTAACGACCCCCTGAAAGTAATGAACCCATCTTAAATATGGGCAAAAACACTCCTGGGCACTTCCTTATCAAACATGAGTATTAATTAGTGTACGCCTGTGTAACTGCCACACACTACGCTCTAGTTCGTACAGTTTCTATGTTCCATTTCAGAAAATAAAATCTATAAGGCCAATAGCCGAATGCGCAGGCCTACAAGTGAACAAACATGCAAAACTCCGGGTACAGCAAGCTACAATATCGTGCAACCACAGCAGCACTGCTGGGGGTAATCCGGGGGGAGGTAGTCCGGGCACAGCAAGCTACAACATAGTGCAACCACAGCAGCACTGCTGGGGCTAATTCGGGGGGAGGGAGGCAGGGGGTAGTCCAGGCACAGCAAGCTACAATATGGTGCAACCACAGCAGCACTGCTGGGGGTAATCCGGGGGGAGGTAGTCCGGGCACAGCAAGCTACAATATAGTGCAACCACAGCAGCACTGCTGGGGCTAATTCGGGGGGAGGGAGGCAGGGGGTAGTCCGGGCACAGCAAGCTACAATATGGTGCAACCACAGCAGCACTGCTGGGGATAATCCGGCGAGTACACTTGGTGATCGTGACCGTAGACCCAAAATCGTGTTTCTGTTTCCTTCCACTTGTACTGAATCTCAGAAACTGGTACAGCACGAAGAGCTTGCCGCTACAACACAAACACAACTATATCAGTTCACTGAAACTTTTCCAGTTTCTGGAGAGATGTTGTGGCTAAGTCGTTAGTATGTCGGACTCAAGTCCTAAAGGTTGAGAATTTGAACCTGGTTTGAACTTACGTCCTTGGGCAAGGCATTTAATCTCACAGTGTTTCCCCAACCTGGAGAAAAATAAAGCCTGGTTTACACTAGCGACGGAAGCAGAAGCGGAATCAAAGACAGAAGCGGACGAAGGTTCTGCTCTTGTGTAAACCAAAACAACGGCAGCAGAAGCGAAAGCCTTGTCTATGGTGCATAACCCTCGCTTATATGTTGTTTTCTACCAGAAATTTGTATTTGATGGTCTGGGAACGATAGCTGTGATTGGCTCTACCGTTCCAACTTTGCTTCCGTCTTTTTGGTTTACCCTGGTCCGTAAGCGATGCAAGCTCGATGGAAGCAGAAACGGAGACGGAAGAAAAGGGAAAAGAATGGTTCTTTCTATCTCCGGATTCGTTGTGCTTCTGTGTCCGTTCATTTACACTAGAATGGAACACTCCTTCCGTCTCCTCTTCCATCTCTGCTTCTGCTAGTGTAAACCAAGCTTAATCCTTCGATGGACTAGCATCCCATCCAGGGGATCGCAGTAAAAAATAAACATCCCCCCCTAAAAATTGCCTTGAGAATTAATATCCCCCCTTCTGGAGTACAGAAAAAATAAATATCCCCCTCCTCCCCCCCCTCCTGGTTTTTAATGAATGCAGCCTAAGAAGAGAAAAACGTCTCAAACATTTTGCGTCAACAAACACTTCACTCGAGAGCACTTCGCACTACATATCACACGCTCTTGGTTAGCAACGTGATTGGTTTTCACGGCCTCGCTCGTGCACAGATTGGCGGACAGACTGAGACTGCATTGCAATCTACTGCGAAGCCGGGTAGACAAATTAACGAAGCGTTTGTGGGTGGCCAGAGTTACAAGTACAACTCACACAACTCAAAATAATTTCATGCTTCCGCGGTGTAGGTTGAAATTAGAAGCATTAAAGAAGACAAGGCGGCCAGCTTGATGATAGTGTTTGAATCCAAACTACCGCTATGTTTACTAAAATAGTAGCGGTAGTAAACGCGAGTGTTTCACTGAAATCACTGCATGGAGCAATAAACCCCGGGAATAAACATAATTTGTTAGCCGTGCATTAGATCCACATTGGTGTGGTTTTGGCAAATATGCAGTTTATTGTCTTGCGTTTACTGATCTATGTTAGCATTGCTCACTTCTGTGTTCACTCTCAAACTACAATCATTTCATTAGTTGTTTTTCGAATCTTATCGTAGCATTCTTTATTTTAAATAACAACTCCGTACGCTGGACAACTTAACACAAGGCTTCCCGGGTGTGCAAAACTTTGCGACGAGAATTTCACAACTTCACAATGGCATAATCGATCTTTTGTTTTCCAGCTCCGCTTATTCGGAGGTAATGAGTTATACAGGACAAAACTATGGCCAAGATTGGATTTGGCTTTAGCCAATGAGAAAAAAGTTGCTGAAGGTATTTGCATAATTTTTATAATTATTCTGGTCTGACCACTGAAATAGAAATGTCGCAGATAATAGAATTCTGCCCGATGGCCTTGTACAGCCTTACATAACCTTACAGAGCCTTGTATCGCCTTACATAGCATTGTACAGCCTTACACAGCCTTGTACAGCCTTACATAGCCTCGTACAGTCTAACTTTGCCTCGTACAGCCTTACATAGCCTTGTACAGCCTTACACAGCCTTGTCCAGCCTTACATAGCCTGCTACAGCCTTACACAGCCTTGTACATCCTTACATAGCCTTGTACAGCCTTACATAGCCTTGATAAGCGTTACATAGCCTTGATAAGCATTACATAGCCTTGAACAGACCTACATATGGCCTTGTACAGCCTTACATGGCCTTGTATACCCTTATTTAGCCTTGTACAGCCTTACATAGCATTGTACAGCCTTACACAGCCTTGTCCAGCCTTACATAGCCTCCTACACCCTTACACAGCCTTGTACAGCTTTACATAGCCTTGTAGAGCCTTACATAGCCTTGTACGGCCTTACATGGCCTTATACACCCTTAGTTAGACTTGTACAGACCTACATAGCCTTGTACAGCCTTACATGGCTTTCTACAGCCTTTCATAGCCTTGTGCAGCTTTACATAGCCTTGAACAGCCTTACATAGCCTTGTACAGCCTTACATAGCCTTGTACAGTCTTACATAGCCTTGTACATCCTTACATAGCCTTGTACAGCCTTACAGAGCTCTTCATAGCCTTGTACAGCCTTACACAGCCTTGTACAGTTTTACAGAGACTTTCATAGCCATGTACAGCCTTACATGGCCTTGTACAGCCTTACATAGCCTTGAATAGCCTTACATAGCCTTGTACCGCCTTACAGAGCCTTACATAGCCTTGTACCGCCTTACATAGCCTTGTGCAGCCTTACAGAGCCTTGTACAGCCTTACGTAGCCTTGTACCGCCTTACAGAGCCTTACATAGCCTTGTACAGCCTTACAGAGCCTTACATAGCCTTGTACAGTCTTACATAGCCTTGTACAGTCTTACATGGCCTTGTACAGCCTTACATAGCCTTGTAGATCCTTACATAGCCTTGTACAGCCGTACATAGCCTTGTACATCCTTACACAGTCTTGTACAGCCTTGCATAGCCTTGTACAGCCTTACACAGATTTGTACAGCCTTAGATAGCCTTGCACAGCCTTACATAGCCTTGTACATCCTTACATAGCCTTGTACCGCCTTACATAGCCTCGTACAGCCTTACACAGATTTGTACAGCCTTACATAGACTTGCACAGCCTTACATAGCCTTGTACATTCTTACATAGCCTTGTGCATCCTTACATAGCCTTGTACAGCCTTACATAGCCTTGTACAGCATTACATTGCCTTGTACAGCCTTACATAGCCTTGTACAGCCTTACAGAGCTTTACATAGCCTTGTACCGCCTTGCATAGCCTTGTACAGCCTTACACAGCCATCTACAGCCTTACATAGCCTTGTACTGCCTTACGTAGCCTTGTACAGCCTTACCGCCTTGTTCAGCCTTACATAGTCTTACAGAGCTTTGTACCGCCTTACATAGCCTTGTACAGCCTTACACAGCCCTGTACAGCTTTACATAGCCTTGTACATCCTTACATAGCCTCGTATAGCCTTACTTAGCCTCGTACAGCCTTACATAGCCTTGTACATCCTTACATAGCCTCGTATAGCCTTACTTAGCCTCGTACAGCCTTGCATAGCCTTGTACAGCCTTACACAGCCTTGTACAGCCTTTCATAGCCTCGTACAGCCTTACACAGCCTTGTACAGCCTTACACAGCCTTATACAGACTTGTACATCCTTACATAGCCTTGTACAGCCTTACATAGCCTTGTTCATCCTTACATAGCCTTGTACAGTCTTATATATCCTTGTAGAGCCTTACAAGGCCTTGCATAGCCTTACATTGCCTTATATACAGCCTATCCATTCCTCGAGGGGTATCTCGCTGGGTAGCGGATTTCCTGATGAACCGGAAACAGCGCGTAAAACTCTCCGCAGATTGCTTCTCGGAGTGGGGGCCAGTACCATCAGGGGTCCCCCAAGGAACCAAGCTGGGCCCATGGCTGTTCTTGCTAATGATCAATGATCTAAAAGTTCCTGATTCGCGCACTTGGAAATTCGTGGACGACACCACAATAGCCGAGACCGTACCGAGGGGTGCCCACAGTGATGTCCAGCGCTCTGTGACGACCGTTGAAGACTGGTCACGAGATAATCA
>JANVCK010255849.1:5588-15951 GCA_026546655.1 Epizoanthus illoricatus | reverse complement strand
AAAGAAAAGTCAAATTTTAACTGCAAGAGTTCAACTTCCCCCTGCCCCCTGGTAAGTTGGTTGTTTTGAAAATATAAAATGGTCAATTCCCCATCATTTTAGGATTGTTGGTCTTTCCTATCCTGGTTTCCATATATGATCAGCAATTCCAGCGATTATATGGAAATGTTCTTCAGCGATCATACGATCCCAGTGATCCTGATCGTCGAGATAGAACTCGAGTCTATCTCAGTGATCCTAGTGATTGGATTACCTGGATATTTGCTAAAAAATGTGCTGGCATGGTTTCCATACGATTGCTGGGATCGCTAGGATCACTGAACTTTCAGCGATCCCAGCAATTATAAGGAAGCCAGGCTTTAGGGCTTTCCCATGAGCCAGATGCCAGAGTACATCATGTAGTAGGTAATATTGGTAGTACCCTCAAATACAGGTATATTTAAACAAATATGTTTCTTCTGTATTGAATACCAGAACTATTGTATTTTTAGAAAAACCGCTGAATAACACTGTTAGAAAGGGCAATAGAGTTCTCCTGGTAATAAGTAGAAAATTATATAAATATAATCCTCCTTCTCCATTATGATCAAGGTCTATTCGTGCAAGAGTCAAGAAAAAAGTTATTTAATAATTCTTCTAAACTTTTTTGTTTGCTGTCTATCACAGTATAAAAAAGAGATAAACTATTTTCCTAATTGTGAGTTGCCAGTTACTACTAGTCAAAGGCTGTATTCTAGGGTTCGGGTTGGGCAAACTACAGCCTTTACTAACAACTCACAACTTGTAAAATAGTACTCTCAATACAAAATCAAATTATTTAGTAATTTTCACTTTTAAACTGTTTTATGTATAAACTTGTAGAAACATAGGAAACATTCAGAAACTAGAAATCAGGAATGGATTACTTCTTCTCATCCATAATTCATTTCTTGAGTTTTTTGTGTTTTTTCTTGATGGCTTTGGTTTCTCCACACTTCTGGTTCTGTTTTATATAGCAGAAGGCTGTTGAAGATACTGCCACTAAATTTCCACCTCTTCTGGAATCAGTGCTGAGCACACAACAGCAATCTAAAAGTCTCTTATCTATATGGCAACAAATTACATGGATTAAGGAGCATAATTCTTCTTGTTTTTTCTTTGTGCATAGTTCTAACATTTGCTGTTCCTGCTATCAAAAAAGTAAATTATGGAAGATTGGTTAGGTGAAAAGGGTGATAGGAAATTGTAGTTTCATGAGCCATTGTCATAGACTCACTGCTATTGTGATCATCAGTGCTAAAGCTGCCTTATGGTTCCATGTTTCCCAAAAATGTTAATTTGATGTGTTTATTCATAGTCAGCATAAAGCAATGGCAAGGTTTAACACCAGGGATTACCCAGTGACGGTTCAGCTACCACACCATGAACTCCTTCAGGCACTTATCAACTGCACCAACCACCAGGCAAAGGGCTACAACAGACTGCAAGAGCTCAAGGAATGCATTGGCATGAATCTGAACAGTTCTGAATGGCACTGGGGAGACCCAATTGCTGATGAGTATGGAAACCTTTGGCTTCCACTTGTCCACTGGGCGTGCCTGTTAGGAAAGTATGTCGCCTTACAATGGTTTAGGACCAGTGAGGTTAATCTTTCTGTGAAGTGTGGCCCTGTAGGTGAAGCCTCGAACCTCAATGCATTGCATTCAGCAATTCGATTTGTTGATCATGAGGAAGTGCCAAAAAAACACAAGAATTCAAATGTGAAAAGAGCTGAGCACTTTGGTAAAGTAATGGATATTCTTGTGGAGGACAATCCCAGGATTTTGTTTGAGCAAGAAGAACCTAGTGGAGATGCAATGCTTCATGCCTGTGCCAGGAAGATTACCAGTGATGATGAAACAGTTCCAGAATATCTCAAAATCATTTTTGAGAAGTTCCAGGGCTATGAAGCTTCCTACAATTTAGATATTGGATCTATTTTAAGGAAAAAGAACAGAGATGGTGAGACATTTCTTCATCTGTTAGTTAAGATTGGAAATAGAGGCACTATATTTGCTATCAAGGAGACAAGATCGCAGTTCAGTGATCACTGGCAAGATTTGTGTTCTACAAGAGATTTTTCTGGGAAAACACCTTATGATATCGCTGCAGAAGATAAGTCATTAGCCTTCCTCGATGTTTTTGAATCCACTCATGGCACCTGTGGTGAAGTACATAACGGAGATACCAAACTCCCTACCTCCCCCATCAAGTAAGTGAACTACCATCACACGTCAATTAATGTCATAAATAATGTGCACACCTATCAATGTTGAGCTAGAGGGCGCAGGCTGGGCATTTGAACTCGGACAAGGATTTTCATATTGGCTTATATGTATTACTTGCCTATATACTTTTAAGTCTACACAAAGCTATCATAGAATCTGTTCAGTTGTCCAATGCCTTGCCTTGGTTCCTTTATACCAAGAACTTTCATTTCAGTACTTCAGGGGCAGATCCAGTCTGAAGACATCCCACAGCCTTTCCAGTTTCCTTTCACATTGTTGTATCGCTATTTTAATTCTCAGCTCCATAACATAGTTTTATACTGGAGTTCTTTTTCATACTGGTAAGTGGCAGGAGCCATTACCACAAAAACATTAAACTCCTGGAATTTTAAAATTGTCAAGACATACAAATCCTGATATTAATTAGTAATTATTGTCTGGAAAAGTGAGGATACATTCATCCTCCTATGCAGATGAATGGATACATTCCAAAGTGAAGATGAATTGTATGAAGGCAGGAGAATGATCACTCTTCCTCCCAGCTGCCTATGGGCAATTTTTACTTTTTTTTTTGGTCTCCCGGTTTTGGGGTTTTCTTTTTGAGAATCTCCAGGTTTCCAGTTAGTACAGTACCAATATAACTGGTCGTTCCAAGTTTTATACATGTATGTCATGTGGCTGTGAAACCATCTCTCTATTATAATATTTTCGAATCCTGTCCTGTTCTGTCCAGATGTTGAGAAACATATTATTTTTAGATCAAGAAGTCATGCAACAAACACTGAAGACAGGTGTGAAATGGTGGAAACAAGCAGAAAATACAAAGAAGGAAACAGAAGTGACACCAGTAATTGTTATTCCTCATCCAATGAGGAGAAATGTGACGAAGTAATGCCAGAAACTCCCCGTAAGTAAAAGTGATCAAATACCATGTATTGGGTGTCAGATTTATTTCTGTGTGATTAAGCTTTATCCTATTAATACTAGACTACCTGTAGTTCCATTGACCCCAACAACATTTCGCATCTGGAAAAAGTTGCTGATTTATAGTATTAATAATACATTTAGGAGCATTCACAAAAATTTGTTGGGGAGGAGGCTGATGAGAAATTGGGAGTATCTGGATATTAGTTAGAGCCGTCATAAGGAGTACCTGAAATAAAGCTGTTCTTCCCAAGGGAGGTACTTGGAAACTAGAAAAAGCAACAAACAACAGGTTATGACACTGAACTGTTTCTTGTACATTCTATTATCAAAGAATGTAGGAAATGGCATCTCAGAGATTCAAACCTCAAAATTTTTCCAGGGGCCATATCCTCAGACCCCCTTTACAAGCTTGTGTCTTCAGCACTGGCTAAGTACGTTAAACCCCCTAACTCACACTGCTGTCCACGAGCCTGTGTCCATCATTCTTGTTTAATGTGCAGTGTTTGTACTGATTTTTTCATGGACTGACACCTGTTCTCTGACCAGTTATTAATTAGAGGGGGGTGGGGGCTGGTGCAAAATGAGGGGTGGCCTTAATTGTTTTGGCAGGCCAAAGGGGTATTTCATAAGAAACAGCCAAAACTAGGGGGGGTTGCTAAACATTGAGCAAAGCCCCCCCCCCATAATTAATGACTGGTCCCTAACTTTCCAACAAATGAGTATTTTCATCATTTTATAGACAAGACAGTACTACCAACCATTAATACTTTACTAGTATAGCTATAATGGTAGGAGAAATAATGGCAAGACAAGGGACTAGGGGGTACCTGAAATAGCAGCTACACAAAGCTATCACAAAAATCAATTCAGATGACCTATGTTATGCCTTCATTCCTTTGTACTAAGAAATTTGACTTTAGTGCTGGCCATGTTAGAAACATCTCCCTTACATACCCAGTTATGTACCCCCTGCTTTAAATGTTTTCTTCCTACAGTAGTCTCTCGTGGAGATATCCAATATATTCCCAGTCAAGATCAGTTTTAACAAGTGACACTTTTTCACCTAATGACAAGACTGCTGGCTACACAGGTGATCTTAAATACAGTTGTGCTATTTATTACAGATTGCAACCTTTTTTAACTCTGTTTCAACCATCGTTTCTTCCCAATTTCGACTCTGGGTTTGTACAACTCCTGGAATTTTTTTTATTCCCGGGAACTCCTGGGAAACTCCTGGAAAACTCCTGGAAAATCAAGTAAACCCAGATTGTACAAAAAAATCTTTTTGTCAAAAAAAAAATTACTGGGGAATTTATTGCAATTTACTGCCTTTTCACTTCAAAATACTCCTGGGAAAAGCCTGAAACACTCCTGGATTTTTAAGATTGTCAAGGTGTACGAAACCTATTGGTTTTGCACAAGATCTTAATTATAGCTACAATTGCTTTATTCACTAGGAAGAGGAAAACATTTTTATGATCATACACCATTTTGTGAAAGGAAATGCAAAGTCAAGCACCATGCAGTCCTCCTAAGCCTGAACAGATGCATAAACAAGCAGACTGTTGACCAGTTTAGTAAGGAGATAGACAAGTATCTCGGTACTGTCCGGGGAAGAGCTCGGACAAGTGTTGCAAATGCTGACTTGAAGGACCCTTCTTATAGCTTTCCCATCATACATTGGGCATGTGCCCTTGGAAAACATATGGCACTGAAAAAGCTTGCTGAGAGAAAGGAGTTTAACATGTGTGCAAAGGCTGGTACAGGTGAAACAGGTCTTCACCGAGCTGTACGCTGCCTATACAGAGGCATGGGCGAGCCAACAAAGGTTGCTGAAGTGAAAAAAGTGTCTTATATCTTTGCAAGAATCCTTGATGTTCTCACGGATTACAGTCGTGACATTTTTCTTGAATCTGATGATAGTGGTGACACAGTACTTCATGTCACAGCCAAGGAAATGCACCGTTGTCGAAAGCAGTACCCCACCAAATTCCGCTTTCTACAAGAGTGTTTGAGAGATATGTTGAAGAAGCTTTCATCATGGCAGGAGAGAGAAGATCTTACAGAACTTGTTGCTGGAGCACTTACTGCCAAGAATGACAGGGAACAAAACATTTTGCATATTCTTGCCAGGGTTGCAACTTCTAGAAGTGACTCAGTAGTAAATTTACTGGAAGGGGTAGACAAGAACATCCTCAGACAGTTACTCTCAGTGCAAGATTGCATAGATGAGATACCACAAGAAACTGCGGAAAGGAAAGGCAATCATGTGCTTGTTAATTTCTTCTCCACTATTACCAGCACTGAGTCCACTAGCAGCCCTATATCAAATGACAAGCAGAATGGTTTGGAGCTGACAGAGGATTCATATTCCCAAAGCCTAGGGATGAGTGTTGAGGATTTTGTTGCACAGTTAACATCACCGAACTTCAGAGAGATCACAGACCCACCTCCAGAAGAGGCAAGCAGGAGCCAAGGTGCCAGAGAAGAGTTCTGTGGTATCACAGTTAGTGATGTTGATGTGCATGAAGAAATTCTCCATGATGTTCATGGCCATGAAAACAACCAAACTGAGGTCAGTGCAGAAGATGAACAATTCCAAATGTGTGATGAAAGCCACGGTGAGAGGCCAAAGGAAGCATGTTTTGAGGTAGAGAGAGAGGCCGCGTATGACTTCAGCCAGCCAGCCCTCGAATCTAACGTTACCGACCCACATAACACACCCCCAACATCAGAGCTATCAAGTGGAGAAGACACTATAGTAGCCTGCTCTATAGCAAGTAATGACTTGGGTGCAGATGCTGCGGACACATTGCAGCCTGGCTCACACCATGACCACTTACCACGGATTCCAGTTCCAGGTCGTGCCAAATGTACCACACCACAAACACCAACAGTTAGTTTAAAACGGAAGCTGGAAATGTTGATGCAAAAAGCAGTTGAGAAAGAGGAGGCCTTGCTCAGATCGAGAGAGGAAAAAGATCAGCTGCATGAAGCTCTACAGAAAGAGAAAGATGTTCTCCTAGAGCAGCAGGAAGAAAGGAGGAAACTGCAAGAACAGATAGAAGATGTTGAAGTCAAAATTGCAGATTCTAGAAAAAGAGTACACTTGCTTGAAGAGCAGACAAAGGCATGCACAGAGCAGTGCAAATATCTAGAAATTGAGTACACTGACTTGGACAATTGGGTTGAAACGGTTGGCAAGAAGCTCTGCTCAAAGACCTGATATATGAAGTCTGCCTTTTGGGAAATAAAGATATCTTAGCCTGTCAATTCAACCACATCACTTTGGTTATTATGATAAACTATAGATTCCATTTTTTGAGTTTACACAAATGTTTGTTTATCATGTTATGCTGGTTTACACAAGAGTTACATTTTACACTGTGTTGAATTCAAATTTACATTGCCCACATTGTTATGTCAACCATTGTGAGACCGTTGAATTAACTAGTTAGGATGAATATTATATGTAAATAAGATGGATACATTTGCTATGTTATACTTTATGGTAGGAGTGTCAGGGTCAGGGTCAAACAAATTTATTTCATATTTGGAAACTTGGATTAGTTTTATTAAGTTTCCATTATGTATGGCACAGGTTTTTCCACGGAAACTGGAGAAAACTTCTGCCCAGTCAAACCATTTTTAAACTTCAATAACGTTCTATTGATGGATGATAGCAAGTTGAAACTTACTGTGTCAGTTTATAATCTGTCCAAGAAAATTTTGCTTTAAGTGTCAAAATCTCCCAGGATGGGGTTAAATAGTTGTAAATATTGATCATCTACCTGGTCCAAAAACCTTGAATATTTATTAACTTTAGAATGTCAGGTGGTATTGGGTTGAAACTTACCATGTCACTTTATAACTTGCCTAGGAACATTTTACTCTTAGTCTCCCTCATAAAACGAAACAGTTTAAAATTACGAATTTGCAGAAACTAAAAACTTTGAGAGGGGGAGCACAAGATTTTTTCTTCATTTCAAAAGGACTTTCAGAAAATGCATCAAACAACCAAATTAAACAAATCCTTTTGTAATCAAACAAAGAAAATGATAAAATAGGGGTGGTCTTTGGACATCAAAACGAGGCTCTAGTATTTCAAAATATTCTCTTTTAATCTGTGGTAAAAACAACTATAGAAAGGCTTCCTTGCTATTTTCGTTTTGCAAAAGTAAAGGTACAAAAGAGAAGTGAATAATGACCCCAGCACCCTTTACTCCTACCATGAAGTGATGCTTGCTGTTCTGAAACTGGCTTGATCAGTAATTTAAAAAGTAGCTTTAGAGCTGGAAAAAACTGCCTTGATGATCAATTATAAATTTATTTTGATCTGTTGGCCAATGTAGAGCACAAAGTGTCAAAACCCCCTTGGGTTGCCTACCCCAAGTCTAAATGACTGCAAATTGTGCTCTGCAGACGAACTCAGTAGTCTGATGCAGTTTTGCCTGATAAGATATCACATAAAAAGTAAACAAACATTACATGTACGTTCAATAATAGTCAACAACTTCATGACTGCTAAACTGGCCATCCATTGTTTGTCTAGATGTAGTTTTTAACCAGTCGAATTGAGGGCACATTCCCTGCAGTGTTGATGGGGGTTGCAGACCTTCACTCTTTTGTAAGTCTATCAGAGATGATTAGATTCAGTGCATAGACAGCTTTTCCAGGCTGCTTACTGATTGTGGAGTGTACATAGACTTTGATGTTGGACAGTGCTGTGAATTTCCACATTTCTTATTCTTCATTGTTTGTTGTTATTCAGGTTTTAGAATGTTTATCTATTTTAGTTATTATAATATTGTACAGTTTTAAAAGTGGTTTACATTGACGTTGCCGTCCTTGTTGCGCAAGGTCCCAATAATTAATGGTGGTATATGGATTGTGTGTGTGTCAGACAGAAGCCAGTTATTCAACACCAGCTTGATCTGAAAAGCGGGCGTGTCCTTAGAAACCTGTCTGTCATGATAGGGCGAGTGACTCGAGGTGCCGAACTAACGTTTCAGGTATAGTATATATCAAGCGAGTACACTTTCCTCCTGTGAATAAACAAGTTTTCTAAGAAATGTCAAATAAGACCAGAATACCAGAACTCACTGTTCCCCATACGATGCTTGGTGCAGTTGGGCGTATAGGGTACAGTTTTGTTGGTCCAGCTAGGGTGACTGAGGGCCGACTCTTCTTCCATATAGACATATCCCAAGTATAGATTGTGTTGTTTTTAAAAAACATCACTTAACGGGTTCTATCTTCGATTGTTCTCTCTTTCAGCCCCTTTTGAAGTAAGTTGGGAGAATTTGTACATGTATTTCATCAGTGGGAATCACCATTTGTGATCAATTCCATTATCCACATAGTTGCAGGGCAGTAGCATCCGGACCGTCGCAACAGCTGTTGAAACAATAATTGCTAGTACTATTTTTTGAAACCAAAAATATTTCGCCAGACTATTTCACTGGGCCAAAAAACCAAACTTTTAGCCAGACCAGAAACAAAATTTTTCACTGGCAAGCATTTTCCTGTATCAAATATTTTGCCAGATTAAACTGAAAAGATGCTTGTTTTCATGAGTCCGATAACTGTGTTATAATAGTTACGGGGACGCGCAAATGAAGCCATAATTTAATACTGGAAAGACTCGCGAAAAATCGCACCACTCCAGAGCACTCGAAAAGTGAGGCCTCGCTACACACCGCGCTCTCGTCACTTCCGTAGTGTTGCACGACCAACTGTCAAGGTTGTTCTGTTTGTTTTATGATATAGAACTTCTCAACCGTGTAGAAAATTGCTTTTTATTGATAAGATTATTAAAGTGTGATAAAAAAACCCAGCTTCTTACAACATGCTCTAGATCAGTCAAGTGTAACATGACCGCCATTTCGTTACCTCAAGGTTACTATTCTTATTAGCGGTTACTAAATTTAGCGAATTCTTTCTCCCGGGATTTAGCGACTATTAAAGATAGCGATTTCTTTAGTTTTTAGGAAAGAAAGAGTATTTTAAAAAGACTATATATAAAGTGACTTCTAAAAATGCAGGGACCACTTGGACAAACAAGGGCAGTTGCCGGATCTTGTGAAGATCAGGATCAGCAATAGACTTGAATACTTCAGTAACAAATGCAAGGCAGATCAAGACTATTGAAAAAATATATATTTAGCGATAGTTATTTTAACGATTTCTTATAAACTCGCTAAAATCGCAAAGTTTAGTGGCCGCTAACCATAGTAACTTTAAGGTATTAATAAATAAGAGAAATAAACTGAGACGCTCAAGCTCTAGAACAGATGATATGGCCTTGAACGTGACCTCTGAAAGACAGGATATATAAAAGGGAGCGGGAGAGTTAGGGCTGCAAGGAGCCTCTTGTATATTGTTATTCTACTATGTGATATAGTTATTGTGTAATAATTGCTTGTATAATACCGCAGGCAACGTTACAAAATATATAAGTTATGTGAATATACCACAGCGGTGAGTGAATATATGATCAGTGTGAGCAGAGATTGCAGGTTTAATTCTCGCAGAATGGAAATGTCGTTTGAGATCTTGAGTTAATACTAAAAGCGTGGCAACAATTGTTGCTAAAAAGTGCTGGGAGTGGGAAGACCAACTCGGGACGTGGAAACAAATATCAGTCATGCTACTGATTTTAAATACCGTAGAGTCCCAAAAGTAACGACCCTCATTACTTTCAGGTCCAAAATATGTTAAGCCTAGGACATGACTCGCTTAAGCTTTGGGGGAAAAGTTACTGTCACTTGAATACTTAGCGTGTTCCTGTGACTTAAGTAATAGTGGTTAAAACTACTACATATACACATACCGCGGGCATACCGGTATCTGGTTTCAAACGCCATACCGATTACCGGTAGGTGAAATAAAGTTCTTGTTGTTGTGTTTCTGTAATAAGGAAGTGCCCAGAAATATTTTGTCCCTACTTTCTAGGGGGTTGTTACCTTTCGGGGGGGGGTCGCTACTTTCGGAAATCGTTACTTTCGGGGTGGTCGTTATTTTGGGGGATCGCTACTTTCGAGACTACGGTATCATACCGTGACTGAAGGTGCATTCACGTAGATGAAAAGTATTATGTTGTATAACAAACCCCAAACCCCTTATTAGAGAAGGATGTTTAATGCAAATTTGCAACACCTAGGTCATATTTTGCGTGCGGGTTTGGGGGG
>JANVCK010255738.1:5105-15961 GCA_026546655.1 Epizoanthus illoricatus | reverse complement strand
GCCAAAGAAATGGTATGTAGAGTTAACTTTATGTGTAGGAAGCCAATGTTGAGCAGTTTTCCATCCAGCTAGTTTTATACTTGTGTTTTGATGTTTGACCGATAGAGTCTCACACAAATACTAAATGATGCATTATTAAAATAAACAAATTAACTTTTATTTATTTGTTTGTTGAAGTCTATATTCATTAAAATAAGTTGGTTCATGCGATCGTGGCACATTCTAGTGAAAGATTGTCAAAGCTGTTTTACTTTTATCATGAATTGATGAAAGATTAACTCACGAAGTTGAATTTAGAATATTCCGGCATAAAATTTGCACATTCTTCGCTGAAGCACTCAACAAGCAACCGACCTTCATTCACAGCACTCTGTACTAGTTCTTGTACACCGTATTTGCAGGACTAATGTTTGTACAATCGGAATAGAACTTGAAGGTAACAAACTACAACTGAAGAGCGATACAGATTTTAAAGTACTGCCGTATTTTTGTCAACGAATAATTTTAGATGAAACAGATGTCATGAACTGCTGCCAAATTGGCGGGGTTAAATTTTACATCGATCAGTGAACCGAAAATTGGAGAGTCAGAAGACCGATTCGAAACTCGAAATTACCTGTATTATTACTTAATAAATGCAGCTAAGAGTTCATGATCAGTGTCTTTACATTCATGAACTGCATATTTAAAGTGATGAGGTTGAATCAAAAATCGACACATGACACAGCCATTGGAATAAATATATTTTTAAAATACGCCCAATTCAAGGCAGGAGGTCGGTTGACACGATATGAAAGACCTCGCTTGTGAAAGGCAATGTAGTGGTCTGTTCTTTTGTAGTACTTTTAGCTGGCAGTGACTAGATAGCATAAACATTTTATGGATCGAAAAATAAATAATAAAATTGATTCTGCAACAAATGCCCGGCGCACTGCCTGCATTTCTCGATTCTCCGATCGCTATAATTGAAAACTGAACACACGACATAAAGCTTTTGGTTTAAGAATAATATGTTGTTGGTTACCTCCAAATGAAGAAAGCAAAGTTGTCTTTGAATACTATGACATTCGTGTTTCTCTGCAATATTTTGTTGCTGCAATTTGTTTTGGTTCCCGACTGCTTTTTGATCCCGTTGTTGGTGTTGTTGTCTGTGTACAAAATTAAAAAAAAAAACATCGTCGATTTAAAGAACTCAGTCTTATATTTCCCTTTCCTTTATACCTTGCTTTGCTTCTGCATATTTATGTGCACTCTTCTAGCATAACTTTGCAACAAAAAGTTTCGAAGTTTTTCGACTTAGTTGCTTCAACACACCAGCGCTTGGCTCGCACGGGCTACTGCTAGGCGCGCAAGGAATTCTGTTCGGTTTTAAAAAATTTTTCTGCCTCGCTCTTATTGGCTAATTTGAACGGCTCAGATCACCTGTACAGGCAATTTATTGTTTATCTTTTATTCGAAATATCATACATATAACTTCTATTTGCTATACAAATAAATAGCAAAAATTAAACAAAATTTTTTAAAAATTCATCTTTGTGAATGTTTTAGAAAAATTTGGGAATAACTGATTAAAGAGCTGAGTTACCAAAATGTTTGTGAACAAAAAAACGAAAAAATGTTCGAGAACAGTAAACCATTGCGGGGAGGGGGGATCATTCTGACTCCCCCTTCTTTTGTACTCTACGGTTGATATATCATGGTCTGTTTGCAGTAGAGAGATCGTCCGGGTTAGTGTAGTCCTGAAAAGGACTGTTGTTGGTGACTGACGTTTCGACAACCTGTGTGGAAGTAATCTTCAGAGTCAATAGAGCAAAGTCGGTCATGTATGCGGTAAATACTATAACTCTGCCTAAACTTTGATGGACTTCTGAATGATGTACAAGTGCACGTAGATTGCGAAACGTGCTGAAAATTATTTAATCTCACATGAATAAGTGAAAGTAAAAAAATACGAGAAAAAGTCAGTTAAGGTGGCAATTCAACATAATTACCTCTCTAAGTATGTCAGGTGGAAAAATCACTGTGTCACCGTTTGCTCTTTTCATTTCCAAAAGACTCTTCGGTATGTAGGAAGATCCTTTGTATTCAAAGAGACTCCATTTGTAAGTGGGATTGTCATGACACATCACACCCGTACAGGAAGCCAGCAATCGAAATTTGTGCGTGGGGTTCAGCTTCGTGGGACATTGTTTCTCGCCCTCTTCCCTGCAACTGATAATAAAAGAAAAAATGCTTGTGATGATTTATGCATCAGCTCTTACTTTGCTTTGCTGGGCATCTCCAGTTGTGAGATGCCAATTCTCCCTGAACGTCTCCTACAGACCTTAGCTTCAATTTCAACAGAAATAGACTGACCATATAATATGATATGATATGATGTGATATAATATGATATGATATGATATGATACGGTACGATACGATACGATACAATGTGATGTAATGTGATGCGATGCGAAATAATATAGTGATAGATTTCTGTTATCATATTAAATCAGATCAGACGGTATGGATATGTTCTTTACAGAAAGATAATCTAAGTATAAAGTAATAATGTATCTTGCCAGTATTTGGATTACCAGTTTGTTGCGTACCTGATCTCGATGGTCAGAATATCTGCCTTCGTTGCGTTGAAACGGTGTGTTGCACGAGAAGTCCGTCCACCCTTCGTCACGTACACTTCTACAACATATGTGACATCGAGTTGCAACATACCAGAGTCTAGGTACGCCTTAACACCAGTCGAGTTCAGTCTACCCGGTCCGTTACCATAGCAACCACTATTACCACTGCTTTTACTTTTATCAACGATGAGGAGCGGGATGGTTGATATGATCTGAGGGAACGTCTCCCCTTGCCTCCTGCATAGCCACACAAAACTCATCCCATCAGAGCTTGCGGGTAAAACATCCGGGTCAGAGGAACCGGAAGCATCAAATAATACAGACTCGCTAATTCCGTAGATGACGCGACTTCTGGTTTCTATTCTTGCAATCAGAGGCGACTGCACAATTTCAATGAAACCAAAAGCATAGTTTCTGATTCTTTTCACATCAGCCATCACAGCTTCCACCTTGATATAGTAAATTCCATAATCCAGGGACCTTTCTTTTATCTGCCAACGAGAAGTGTTGTTTATATAGATTTTGTATAACTTGCTGAACAAATCACTGGACACAATCTTTGATATGTACCATTCCAACTGTACACCGTCAGAAATTGTACAGCTTTCTCTAACTTCGGCATTTATTGTGTAGTTATCCGTTGATTTATTTATTTTTTTGCGAGATTCGATATCATCTCCGACACCATCAAGAGTGATGTTAGGCGTTTGGCATGTGGCGTTACCTGTTTCAAAATAATTGAATATTTTAATAGAACGTTGCCATGTAGGTTAACGTTCTGTGAAATTGGTTCAGATATACCTTTTCTTTGCAAATGTTGCAGTCTGGTTAGATTTGTGTAGATAATAATAAAAATTGGTGGGCTTTTATGAGTAGGGAATTAATTCTCAAAATGCAATAAACAGTATAGATTAAGAAACCAGGTGCACACTTCCTGGATATCAGAGAAGCTGTGACCACTTTTTAATATGTACTCTTAAAATTAGCATTTAATATACCAATAACGTTTTATCCAAATCATCAACTGCTTCCCATGTTTCCTTCTAGTATTTAATATTTCTAAAAATTAAAAAAAATTCCAATAAATACGTCAACTATAGAACAACAACCAAACGGAGCGAAAGTTTCACTATAAACTAAAGTCATATCTTGCAAAGTAATGTCTAAATGTCTAAAGCAATGTCTTCACTTTGCAATTCCATTGCTTCATCAATTTCCCTTCAGCGATACACGAAAAGGACTGAGTAATAACACCCACACTTTAGAGTAATAACAAGGCAGTAGGGATGGATCGTAGATATACAGGGAGCTGGTGGGCAATTGTTTGCGTACGAATTTTTTTGTGCATGTTAGTTGTGTTCAATTCTTTTACTCTTTGTAAGCTCCACACGATCTTTTTCTTACAGTATTTTTGCTCGGATTGTTTCAACATGCATGTTGCCACTGTAATTTAACTCTTAACTTTTAAAATTAAATTGGAAGGTACTCATACTTTGGATAAATAAAAGCGCCCTGAACATGGACTGTACACAACAAAGCGAAAAATGTTAACAACTGCTCTTTCCATCCAGAGTGTAAACTGACAAATAATTTTACTTCCAGGGCTCGATAAACTGGGTCTGTTACGCCGCAAAATGTAATAATCGCCGCAAAATGTGATACTAACGCAAAATATAGTAAAATTGATGCAAAATGCAATAAATGTATGACCGTAAAATGTAATGCAAATTCGACGAAAAATGTAATAAAGTGTTTTTGCTAACGCAAAGTAAATGATACTCGTTAAACAAGATGTTGGTTAAGACAAATGTTATAGTGTGCAGAACATATTTCTCTCGAAGAGTATGAGAATATTTTGATTCTCTTTGATTTACACATAATTTGACATTATGCGTATTATGTGGGTGTCAAACATTTCCACTCTTCCCCATGATCCATTGCTAATCACTCAACATAATGACATCACAAGTCACGTGACTTTAAAACTAACAGAACTGTAACCTAGGCAACTACATATATCTTGGTACAAAATGAAGCCGTGAGAATATGAAAATAACTTACAGGGACAAATACTAAAAAAAGAGTTACACTTAAAGATTACCTGTGTTTTTACAGAAAGAAATTTGGTTACACTTACCGTCGTCACGGACAACAAAGTAATGTGGATCAACGTCCAATGGCTTGTAACCCAAGACCACAGCTTTTATTCTGGTTATTAGCTCGTCCATGTATTTCTTGACAGTTCCTACTCGCAGCTCAGCTATTACACTGCCAGGACTTAAGAATGATCATTAAATGCTGAATGAAAATACACTCAGATCCTTCATAATACAGGAATTTTAATTCTTAAAAAATTAAAATGTTATTTGAGATTTTCACATGAGCAATTACGAAGCACAGTCTATGTCTTTCTGTCTTTCTGTCTTTTCTGTCCTTCTGTCCTTCTGTCTTTGTGTCTTTGTGTCTTTGTGTCTTTCTGTCGTTCTATCTTTCGGTCTGTCTGGCTGGGTAGCTGTCTGTCTGTTTCAGTCAGTGTGATTCTGTTAGTCAGGTAAGTAGTGAGTGAGTGAGTCCGTGAGTCAGTGATTCAAATATTCTGTTTTACTGTCTTCAATTTTGTCTATTAGCTAGTGATGAAATAATAAACATATTAGTACCGGCGTAAGAGCATAACAAACTTCTTTGCTGTAAAATACGAAAACATATTTAGCAACAAATAAATTAATGGATTAAAACAACGTAACGAGAGAATAAAATAGAGAGAAAACAGAATGAGGAAACGGAATTAAAGTACAACTAAAACTGAACGTAACTAAAAGTTACCTGAATTTTATAAATTCAACAAATAAAAATCCTGGCTTGTCTTCCAACAACTCTTTAACCTGAAAGGACAATTAATAACATCGTAAGTTCATATTTTACCTGAGTCTTTCAACGTCAATAAGCAAGAATCCTGGGTGTTCTTTCAGAAGGGGTGTCGTCTGGTGAATATCGGACAGAAACAGAACAATTAGTTAGTAGGTTAACATGATAGAAATGTTAGAGTTATTTTATCTTTAAAGACCTATTCATAAAGTAGCTTTCTCGGTTAGTTACGACGTTTAAACCGTTTTCTAACAGAGAAGCAGAGAAGAGAAGGCAACCAATATATATGGAAGTGCGCGTCTTGCAGTATATTAGGATTGATGATGCGGCTTACCTTGCAGAAATCACAATACTGGAAACAAGGCAATTGCCGAGAACAAAGAGATTTGACCGCTGGCGTACCTCGTTTATCAGCCGATTCTTGAGTGCTTGGTATGGATCACTATTCTCATCAAACAACTCAGTATGGAATGTCCGATTCCTAAGCTTTAGCCACACCACGAAAGACTTTTCTGTTCGTTAAAGAAACATACACAAATAAATCACAGTAGGACGTAAATTATTATCAAGTTAATAATATCAATGAAAAGTTGGTATATCATACCTAACATTAGGGTGTACTAAATCAACACAATTTATATTGAAAATGAAGAAAGCTGGTTCCTGTGGAAGAGATATGATAACTTTATATACTACAACTGATGCTAGTATTAAAACTACTACTGTTAATTGTTATTACTACTATTACTACTACTATTTAATAGTAATAATTACTACTACTACTATTACAACTACTACTACTACTGCTACTACTACTACTGCTGCTGCTACTACTACTATTACAACTATTACTACTACTACTACTATTATTACTACTACTACTACTGCTACTGCTACTGACGCTTCTACATGCTTGCCGTTTGTGGTAGATATAATTACTTACCCATAATGCATCCGTACAGTTCAAACCGAAATCCTGGAAGGTTGTGATATTCTATAAAAGATATTTTAATAACTTTGGCACTTTGTGGGAAGTCCAGCGCATTGTAGACGATAGTGTCTCTATCTTCGTTACCAGTGAATATCTGTTAGAACAAAGGAGAGAATAATGCACTCAGTTAAGGGACTTGGTTAACCAACTAGGGAGAAGAAAGTGGTTAACATATAGTAGCGCTGGGCCACGCAATGGCTCTGGGTTGTAGCACGAACGTCTAGGTCTCCACTGTGCCCACTCGCTCTAGATTCTTTTAAATAGAAATAATGTTTATTACATTTTTGGTAAAAAAAGCTGCTTGAATGACCAACCACTTTTCTTCTTGTAGTTGTTCTTTCGGTTCACGGGAATTCATCTTTCCTTTTCTTTTCATTTTTTCCCTTCTTATTTTACAGAGGAAATAGGTAGGGGGGGATGAAGAGGCGGAGGTTTCATCCGGCTATTCTACTCTGCTAAGTAATATTTAGCCGGTTAGGATAGTAACGTGATCTTTCTACATCTGTCATTATGTTAGAACGTTTTCATGTACATTTGGCAAGTATCTAAATTAAAATTAGATTTTAGATAAGCAGTTCTCGACGCGTGAAAATGTTATTGGGAAGCCAGAGATAAAGTTGATGAAGTATCGCAACAAAGCAATAAAATTACCGAATGCTAAAATGGGGAAAACTTGATATCTTAATAGCAATCATTAGACAAACGGGGTATTATCAACGGTGGTCCAGGAAACAAAGAATACCTGGACTAAATTCTTTGATGTACAGCAGCTTACGAGCCTGGCATTTAAGTCCTGTCAAATTGATGGACTAGTTAGTGTACCTTCAGCTTTCCCTTATTGTTTAACAATGTCTTGTACGTGTGTGGGTCATGTACGGTTGACGTCATCATGTAATAACGCATGACCCAATTCTCGACCTCTTTTCCTCCGTACCCCTGGGTGGCAATTCCGGTTATAACAGTTTCTCTTTCCAGAGTTACCTAGGAAAATAGCCGTATTATTGTTCTGTAGAACTAAAAAAATGATAAAATGAATTAAAGTACATATAAGAAGACGCCGCACCCTGGAAACAAAACAGAAATAAAACAATAATGGGAAAGTCGACACTGTAGACAATGAACAGTTGGAGTACCTTTATCCATGGATGGAACATCTTCTCTGGAATTCCTCTGAATCCTTGAGGATACTCTGTACGATTCAATCGTGCGTATTTCACATAAAACAACTGATGACTGTCATCTTCGTATTCCGAAATAGTAAGTAATTGGTCATCTTTAATTTTGCCGCTTTCCATTCCAAGGGGTTTATCGCAAGATGCTGGAAGAAAAGAAGACATTAAACGTAATTAATTGAGGTGACAATCACCCTTTCGTAGAAGTATTATAAGCCACAAATGAATTTATTGGTAATTCGAAAAAAAATTTCCAGGCACCCAAATTAGTAGCAAGTAATAAATATTTTGGTTCAGTTTCAGGTAAGAAATTAGCTAGTTCTAAAACTCCCAATCTGACTCAAATTGCTACGTTCACCCTCATTTCTGCACGTCACAATCAACCTGTCAACAGTGACTAAAATATCATTAATACGTTATCAGTATGGGGATGTTGACGCTGAAATTCGAACCCTATTCCTGTCGGTGTCCAATGCTGAATTATTAGGTAAATCAATATGCTGATCTTACCTGACATACCGATTTAACTCTGATTTAACCTGATCAGGCTTGTATTATAAGCCGTGTAAAGAGATGCTTAATGCGTTTCTGCAATTTATATTATTTAGCTTTCATGTCTTACTTGATAGGACAATATTTCTTTCATGGAATTGTAATTATCGGGTCAAAATACCGTACATCCGTTTGCAATATGGGAAGATAGAACTTGTCCGTAAAATCAGTATCGTAAATATCCCCTCCCCCAAACTGGAAAACGTTCTCCCCAAATAGTCTTCCTTCTAAATTTCAGGCGTAAAGTTCGTACGGTAATGCTGAATACAGCCCATGAATTTATCTTAATATTTAGTTTGATGAGGACATTGCATGGTTATGATGATTAGGATGATGAATAAGATTAGACAGTAACTGAAGGAATATTTTCAAAATAGTATTACTTGACAGACTGTAGACCTTGTTATATGTTTATGCTGTTTTGCTTGGGAGTATAGGAGCTATGTATGTTGCTATGTATGTTGCAACTTCCTTTCCTGTGTCTAAACCTTCACATATACAGCAAACAACTACCTGAAAACATCAATACATTGGGACTCGTCGAACCAGCATTTGGCAGGTCACAGTCCACTTACCATCTATATAAACCCAGTTAATGGTCTAGCTCCCCTATGAGTCCTCATAGCTCAGTGGGAGAGCGTCCTCCCGGTGTCCGGAAGGCCACGGGTTCAATTCCCGTTAAGGACTCGGAATTGCTGTTGCAACTTCCTTTCCTGTGTCTAAACCTTCACATACAGCAAACAACTACATGAAACACTCAAGTGCTTGTATATGTATTACATATCATTATATTTAGTGACTTTAATCTTACAGTAAAGTTACTCTTATTTACCCATTGAAATGCTTAAGATGCAAAATTTCCTTCAGTAAATAATCCCTCCAACGAAAATGAGCCCAATTCCGTACTTATTGTTATAGGTAATATTTAACTGTTGTTCATCTGTCAAGCCTACAATCTGAGGTGTCGTTGATGGCAGAAGTCTTCATTCATGGTGTGCCTGCACGTGACAAGCATCTTATAATAGCAGTGTAGTACGTGTAATGTTATTATTGTTGTTGAAAAGCAGCTCATTGAAAGAAAACAATTTAGTACTGAAGTTCATAATCATTAGGAAAAGTTAGTACTATACTAAAGGGCATTAATTATTAAAATAGTCGAATAACTTTGAACCGTTAATTCAATGTAACTGATGTTGTTATTCATTTTCTGCAACCATTATCTGTTTTCACTTGCTGTACAAGAGGCACAGATGCACATACAAAGACAGATGCGAATAGCAGAATAATGATTAGTACAATAGCAGGAGTTTAACTATTTATTTTTGTTATCTCAAAGCAACATGACAGTCATCCGTTGGATTCTGTCAGCGCAGCTTGGAATTGAAAAGTTGTTTTTGAAAAGCATTCAGTGCAGAGATCAACTTCAATTGAAAGTAAGCGCTGGCCAAGTATAAAACTTTTGCGTAGTTTCATTTACTAAATAAAAAGAGGACTCTGAAGGAAGCTGGAGCAGCTTTATTTATGAATTTAAATAAATGTATCTTCTAGAATTATGACGAGTTAAAACATTTTAACTCTTCGGCGAACTTCTGTCAGTAAAGAGAACAAAGAAATACCAACTTACAACATTTTGTGCGAGACAAAGTCAAACTTGTGAAGAAAAAGTGTGTTCAGTTTCACTGCTGACGAGACTGAGCAAGAGTTTGTGACTGAATCATAGTTGAGATAACAGATATACTGGATGCCGAATTTTATAATAACCACGAAACTTGAGATGGGGATGGTCCAGTTAATATTTTTTTAAAAATGTTTAAAATTTTTAATAAAACAAGGTAAACAAGACAGGTTTCAGTTGCGTGAAAGTTGAACAGACGCTGTGAATTGAACGGTAGTAATGAGATAAACGACATCTTTCTGATAACGTTCAAAGCTTCATGCACGAAAACCGAAGCTGATGTGTACGTAAAAAGATAACCCTTTTGCGAAAGCCTTTTTCAACGATTCGGAATCAGATGGACAGCGATCTTGAACGGTAAATGTACTCACCACAAAACCCGCATGTCTTGGAGCAATATTTCTTAACTCTCTCTTGTTGGTTATTGTCTTTAGTTCTACAACCTCCAGTTTCTTTTACACGTTGACAATTCTTGTATCTGTCAACACATTTCCCTGGGTCGTTATCTAGATCTATGAGAAAAATGACATTTCGCTACCAGGTTACTTTACTTTCGTTCACAAGGCTACATAATTTGTAGGGGCCTAGGCAATACAGTAGATGGCCAAATAAACGGAGGGGAAGACGGTGGTTAGATCAGCTGCCATTGATGGGGTGTCGTGTAGTTGACTGGTTAGCCCAGTCGATACACTTTTGACTGCTGACCAGAAGCTTAACCGGTTTTGATCCCGACCTCAAGAATTATATTGAAGAACCCGTACGCATCTGTAGATAGAGTATGTTAATGTTCGTTCTGTGTACTGTTCAGCCAGCTGTGTAGATGTGTAATGTGTAGATGTGTAATGTGTAGATGTGTAATGTGTAGATGTGTAATGTGTAGATGTGTAATGTGTAGATGTGCAGATGTGTAATGTGTAGATGTGTAATGTGTAGATGTGTAATGTGTAGATGTGTAATGTGCAGATGTGTAATGTGCAG
>JANVCK010255627.1:0-15964 GCA_026546655.1 Epizoanthus illoricatus | reverse complement strand
GGCCATAAAAGGAAGGAAAAAACTCGGTCCATAACTTACCGTACGGACCTCGCACTCGGCTAATAAGAGGTATCTATCTAACTATATTCAGTTCACTTTCAGGCAATGAAAATGTTGGTCCGGGAAGTGGCGCAGTTGGAGGCTCACAGATTGAAATCGACAAGAAATGGTCAGCGGTATCTCTGTGTACACAGGTATTGACATATTGTGTAATACATACGATGATTGATAAACTAAGAGTTGATACGGTATGCTTTTCGCCGTGAGGGGTTGACGAAGGGATAGCGCTTGAAATGTCGCTTAAAATCTTCCACCTGTACTGCCTGAAATATACCATATCAAGATCCCCTTGCCAGTCCCACTTGTCGACGTAGTAAATTCTACTGAAATTGAGCTTTCAAGTGCAGTCGGAAGAAGAGTAAGTACAAACGGGACCGAGTGGGTTCAATTTTACAACCATATTTCCTATTCAGGAGGGAGATATTGACAGATTCTGTATTTTGATCCCTTGATAGTCTTTAATATCTTGACGCAAGAGAACATTTGTACCAATCAGAATCACAGTGATCCAAAGATGTATTAATACTTAAAGGAGGTATCGAATTAGCTGCACCTGAGGTAGCCGAGTGTAACAGGGTGAATGCAAACATAATCTCACGCAGTTTCGTGTGATTAGTACATCCAGCATGTTGTATCTGCAACCAGAGTATACCTGGGTTCCAATTTATACAAGAAACCTTTGTGATTGTGTTAGCCATTGTTTTAACAGGCTCTACAGGAGGGGCATAAACAATTAGGGACGGACCATTCGATATCGTGGGGTGGGGGTGGAAGAATGATTTGCGAGCAAATTTTTTTTTCGCCCTGGCATGGGCCTGCAAATTTTTTTTCCTTTTCCCTCTCTTTCTCTCTCTCTTTTGTCTTTATGATTTTGTGTCGTGCAAATTGTTTTATTGGCTTTTTGACTCGTGCAATTTTTCTTTACGAATTTTTTCACTCCCCCCCCCCTACACACACACAAAATCAAATGGTCCGACCCTTAGGACACAAGAAAAAAATCGCGTGGATGCGGCTAGCTGGAAAGAGAAGAGCGCGCTCGCAAGAAAGGTGCCGGGGAAGAAGTGATCGCCCAGGCGTCTTCCCAGCGTGTACTTTTCTTCTTTCCCAGGCCACGCACTGGATCGTGTGCCCCTGCCTTGGAGCCCGTTCAGTACAAAGTCTAGGTTTGTGCTGGAGTTCCACATTTGTTTCGCGTTTCCCCAAACGCTCACCACTATAACATTATGGAATCTCGAGAACTATTACACATATTTTTATATCAAATTTTGCAGTGATGTGAGACTAAAGTTTCATCCATTGCTCAATCGATAAAAACTGAGCGACACAACACATCAGTCACGGTCAATATTAAACTAGAACAGTCAAAGTGTATCTATAGTCGTTATTTTCAACAAAATGCAAACTTCCGAATTTTATTTCGATTTAGTATTATGACGACCAGTTTCAAATGGCATCTTCGCTTGCAAGTGAATCAGTTTTGCAACGTGGTTGTTGAATACATTAGTGAATTACTGTACAGCCAGAGTCCCCTATAACTGACCACCTTCCTTCTTAAACAGGGAAACTGGCGATATGGATTATATGAACACAATTAGCAACGGACTCTCTGATCAGGTAGGGCAATTGAAATCTCTGTTTATAAAACAAAGTTGCTCTTTCACAAGAACAGCACAAATTTGACCATGGCACCACCGTGTATGCGCCTTTTAACAGCGGCAGGCAGTGGCACCTTTGACTGATCTCTCTTTGATACTAGAACTGTAACGCACATTTAGAAAGGCACTCTCGACTCAGAGCGCTTTCCATTTGTTGTGTCTGGCCGGCCCGAGAGAACTGTGAATGGAAAGGTCAAGGTGCGCATGAGCATTTTTTCGCGCCAAAACTCACCAAATTCCCGCGCCCTGGCCGTCCAGAACGGAAGAACTGAGCGGCTCTAATCCATGAGCAGGGCCAGTCTGGCCAGAATTAGTTCCGATAGTTGTTGGGTTCCACTTAAGAATGACCGGTCGGGCTGGACTGACCCAACAAGTGGAATGTGCCTTTAAAGTGCAGACTTTAGGTGGTGGGTGACTTAGAATTGAACTGAAGGCCACCCAGTTCAGAGACATGTAGATCATGTGGGGCAGAACAAGACGAAGCATTATCTTTTTTCTCATTTTCTCCGTAGAACGTGCCGGTACTGGTGACTGTAGGGCCTGACAAAGGCCAAGGGCAGTTCCTTCTTACTGGCCCAGAAAAGCAAGTGAACGAAATTGGCCCAAAGTAAGTGGAATGGTTTATAAAATGTGAACAGTAGTTCCCGGAGGGAAGAATCGGGAGAGTGAAGTTTTTCTCAAACGGACATTTACGGTGCAGCACGTAGAACTGTTACCAGAATTAAGCCTGGAACCTTCACATATGGCGCAGACATGCCTGTAGTAGATATCGTTGAACTCGGTGTAACTTTTCCGATACGCCGGTGATAGCAACTGCGATGTCAGCGTCATATCTGCGACAGATGTTCACCTGTGCCGCATAGCACCGCAGGTAGTATCGGCGACATTGTCGTAGGGATGTAGCAGGCACGCGTGCAGCATATCTGAACCAAGCTTTAGTCTTTTCTAAAACGTTTTGGAGTGAACATACGAGGTCAATACATACGGGAGTTGGTGTTGGGAGCTTTGTCAAAACGTGTGCAGCCATGTAGTGGTACAAATGTGACAAGTCAAGGGTTCTCATGCCCCGTCAGGATCCAGCTGCTTTGTTCACTAATGAAAATATGGCCTCAAAATTGTTTTGGAAAAGTTTCAAAAATGTGTCAGAAAAGTATTAAAATATTTGGCAAGTTTCTAGCTCGATATACCGAGTTATTCGACAGTCTAGCCTTGTTCCGTACTCAACATCAACTTGTTCCCTTAACTCGTACATTTTATGTTACGTTTTCTAGGGGGAGATATTTGGAGGGGGCGCTTATAAATAGGTTGTTTAATCGAAAGCAGCACTTATTTATAGAGGTGGCAATTAAGAAATGTTTATTCCTTGGGGGGGGGGCGCTTACTTCACATTTCATATTCTTTAATGGCGCTCATCTGCGAGCCTGATTGTGAGAACTTATTTCAAATTTTCTATTCAATTCTATTAATCGAGGGGCGCTTATTTCAAATTGTACATTGCAGGGGGTGCTTAGTAAAGTAAATATGGTATATCAGTATTGATATGTTATTTTACCATCAGAATCGCATTGCTACTTGACGCCAAAGGCGGCGGTCGAAAAGGCAGATACCAGGGAAAGGCGAACAAACTCAAAGGACGCACCGCAGCCGAGGAGCTGCTCAAGGAATTTACCAGCTTAAACGTCAACGATACCCACTCTAGTTGATGAATTACACGGTATCCACAAACCAAGCAATTTTATATGTGAACAGAATAGTTGACCCTAAATAAAAAATGGTCACTGTCACGGAGATGTACAAGGCAGAATTTAATGAATAGCGTTGGCCAGTTAAGGTGGCTCATACCTGTTTTCGATTTTTCTGTGTCATTTAGAAAATGGTTTGCTCGTATATCCTGGCAGGTTACTAACATTTGATTGTTGGTGTTGGTAGAATAACTCTTCAACGTATCAATTGACGTAGCATGTTTCAATTCTGTAATTGCAATTTCCATGGCAACCCTACATGGCCTTAAATGAACGCTGTTTTTAACATTAAAATGCATTTTACACAAAAATTAGTTGGTGAACCTCATTTTTTATTGTTTTATTATTATTGCCATGCGAAGGAGAAACATTTGGCAAATTTTTTAAATAGGCTGTCACCAAATTTTGGCGCCACCTTAAATGTCCGAAAAGTTAATCCCTGCTTTTTCACTTTCGTTTTCTTTCTTCCCCCATGCTGATCATCTCTTTCGGAGTTTTCATTTCTCACTTTCAAACAAAAAACAATTCCATGACTTCTGCATGACTATTGCCATGGCCTGGAATTTCCAAGATCAAAATCAAAATTCAATGGCTTGTTAATTTTCAAAGTTAAAATAAAACCTTATCTAATGGTGACTCCCCTTAAGGGCTATTTAGCACCACCTTGTAATCTGATAAATTATAACAAATCAAAATTAACAAGGTTAGAAACTCCATCTGGCAGGGAGGCTGGCCAGACGGCTATTCCACGACTTTTCCAGACTCTGTGGCCACCTTGACTACGTCAATAACTCAAACTCGCATTGCCGATTTCGCTGTGCATCATGGGTAATTCTAGTCTACCCAGTTTGGCGCTTAATTGGAAATTAACAAATTTGCCCCCCTGCGGAGGCTGCAGCAACTCACATTGCACTACAAACTTAGAACAGTGAATAGGTGCCATTATGTTAATCAGCATTCGCCTACTCCTACAGGCGTCCAAGTCCCCATCCGCGGAGACCAATCCCTTGACGCCCTAGGCTGTGGTAACCAAACGGGAGTAAAACTAACATTCTGATGATGGCGAATAAGTAGTCAGCAGTGACGAAGTATCCAGAGTACATATTATTACTGACAACAGTACCTGCTCTGTTCACATACTACTGGCCAATTCTAATAGTAATAAAATCCAACTCACTCGCGGAATATTCTATCCATGTACGCCACTTAATTCTCTTCCATTTATATCAGGGTTGCCACACATCGGAATGAAACAATTCCCTGACTATTCCTGACCACAAAGTAATTTTCAATGATCTCGTATGAGCTCAGCCGCATCACAGATTCATTACCAGGCCTCTGTCTATGCTTCTCAAGGGCAACTTCTGGCCAAAAAGACTGCATCCTCTTTAACGACTGTGGTTGTTTCCAAATGTATGGTTTCTTCGCTGTACTGAAAGACGCCAAACCAATACTAATAAACGGCAACTCTTTGAAAGACCATTGCCATTTTTAGAAGAAATTATAATCAAAGCTTGTAGCAACTTTGACGAAGTGGTTAGAATTTCCTTGACTTGATGCAACATTTACAGACTTTTTTGCCCTGTGACCTGTGAAATTCTCTGACCGTTATAAAAGGTATTTTCCCTGACTTTTTCCTGACCGTGGCAACCGTGATGTATGTTCAGAACGAATACGTCAAAAATTAGAAATAGTCTTGGGAATCATTTGTGTCATCGCGCCAAGTGAAAAGATTTATAACAATGTTAAGATACAGTTTTAATTATATGTTCGATCAAAGGATTTTCAAA
Source organism: Epizoanthus illoricatus (assembly GCA_026546655.1). Classification (NCBI taxonomy): domain Eukaryota; kingdom Metazoa; phylum Cnidaria; class Anthozoa; order Zoantharia; family Epizoanthidae; genus Epizoanthus; species Epizoanthus illoricatus. The sequence goes on along the minus strand of JANVCK010255627.1, from coordinate 10,717 downwards.
AGTTTCAAATGAAACGGCTGTTTGGATCTGGTGATGATCAAACTGATTGAAAACGTTTGTCTTCGTTTTGTTTAACCTCTTATCAAATATTTCATTATATCTTAAGATTTGATAAACCTTTGGTATCAGTATTCAAAGGCAATTCTTAGCCAAAATGCGAGTGTGAAGAAAAATTCATGGGCTCGTTATTCATCCTCATCATCGTCCAACATAATTCGCCTTGCTTTCTTGTGGTGACTGAGTGGCATAGCAAACTCCTCTTCATCATCATCGTCGTCGTCATTATCTTCTTGCTGTGAATCGTGGTCGTCCTCTCGGCCGCGCTTCCTGGATGTAAAACTGATCTCCTCCACATCACCCTCAATGTCACCAGTGTCACTGGCCCTGTGTGCACTCTCACTCGGTGATTCATCATCACTGTCATCAAACTGTCTAAACTTCCTATTAGGTTTCTGTGTGTTTCTGGTCTCTACGATATCTCTGTTCTCCTTGTCTTCTGTGACTGTGTCTTCATCCCTGTCGTTGAAGTCTGAACTCAAATCCTGTCCTAACGTTGCTCTTGCAGTGGACGAATTATCGCCGACTTCATCATCACTATGGTCAAAGTTTTGGCTTCTTCGCTTGCTTTTCTGGGCACTAGACTCCTTTCGAGTGTTGGCTCCGTCGTTCGTAATCCGAGGTTCGCGCATCTCTGGAGATCCGTTTAGGATTGGTGACAAGATCTCATCTTCTGAGCTGTGGCATTGAAGACAATTGATAACCAACCATTAATCTGCATAGTTGTTCTATCCCACTTCTAACATTAAACTGTATCATACTGCACAAGTTTAAACTTCAAACATTTAAACTGTAACAGCCTAACATATATATATATATATCTATTTTCGCAGCATATAGAAAAATTGTATTCCAAACCGAAATAGAAATTTTATTTTATTTTTGTTTTACCTTGTTTGTATGCCCTTCTCTGCAGTAAGGATCACTGTTCTATGTGATTTGATTTTTTCTGTTACTTTACTAATTTTATAACTTCATTCCAAGTATAAACTCCTCCCATTTGTATAATAATGGCTCAAACACGAAGAACCTGGCACACAACCGTTGTGCATGCTGGTTATTCCTTATGTTATTATCACAAGTCAATTGGTACCATTTGCTATTCTGTCAACCGTCAAAACTTTCCAATATTGTTCATCGGACTGTTTTTTCACTTGGCTAACCAAAGACTGATTTCAATCAACCAGTAAGAAACAAATCCAGATGTTAAGCGTTTGGTTAACTTTCGCGAATACAGATAATGACTCCCATTTGTTTCGAACAAATATGAGCCAGTGCAAAGATAGCGTCGGAAATATTTGTATTCCCTCGCCTGGGCTTCTGAAGTTCTAAGGGGCAGTTACGTAATATGTGAAGCTCCATACTACGGCGAGGTAGCTAATTTAACAGACCACTAACACTGGCACTAGCCTACCCTTACGGGCAAGTGCGTGGGTACTTAAGGTCACCCTATTGAACGTCAAGAGGTTAGATCAACGCACTTAACATCAATGTTTAGACAGTGACGTGAGTGAAGGTTGCACAAGTGCCAGAAATCCTAGCCAGTCTTACCGACTGAGTAAACCGCACGCACGTGCGAGCGTGAATGCACATACACAGTGACAGACCCACAATGACACACCCACAGTGACACACACACTGACACACACATACACACACACACTGACACACACATACACACATACACTGACACACACACACACACTGACAAACACACACATACACACTGACACAAACACACTGACACAAACACAATGACTTGTTCTTGGCACAGATACTAACCTTTCATTATCGCTGCCTCCAGCCATCCCATCGAGGGTCCTTCGCCAGCTCTTGGCACGTTGCCTGTTTTCTTGTCTGTTACGACTCGGTGTTTTGTCATTCCTGCGACCCTTCTTACTTGTAGAGTTCTTGCGGGCAGCAGCCAAAGCAGCTAGTTTCTCTTTTCGTGCTTGATTTCTCGAGTTATTCTTGTTTGCTTGACAGTCCGTTGTCACAGCAGTTGTGTTTACTTCTGTGCTTCCTAGAAATAATGGTAATCATCATTATACGCAGGTAGATACGTTCACATGTGCAACCCTCTACATTGCAACTCCGAGAGATCGAACGAAAAGCAATGAAGACGCCGCTATACGGTGATAGGTAATATTGAAATATAGTAACGTATCAGTAGAGAAATGCAAGATCGCTAACAGTGGCATTCTCAGTAGAGGAGGCGACAGACCGCCAACACCATGATTACTCTACTTTTTTCTACAAGTGCCTGGGTTCTTTAAAGTCCTTGGAATGAACTTCGAGAGACTAGACCAACTGCTTCATATCAACGGGAAGAGTCGGAAAAGGAGTTCACACGAATTCAACCCTCTGTTGCGCCGGGAATCTAAACTGGGACCACACAAGCGTAGTAAACACAAAGAGTTCTCGAATTGACTGCAGAGTATAGATTACTTGTTATAGAACGTTCCGCGTGCAAATATTTTACACAAAAACTAATCAAATGCAACGCTGGTACTCCCACCTTCTTCACAACTGGGGTCCAGCTGGTCCGCTGCCTTCCTTAGCTGTGCAGGACGCAGGTTGATGGGAATACGCCAGAATGTCTCCTATTTAAAAAAAAAGTAAAGACAAATAACATACATGTAACCACTACAGCCGCAGTTAGAACGCTAGTTTAGACTAAAAACAGCTGACTAGGGCACTCGTAAAGTTTCACAGGACGGTCAGGAGAAACATTTAGATATGAAATCACGGCTGAGAAGGAATCTCTAGGTTGCAAAAAGTAGATGGTTTACCTCTCCCTTCCCCAGACTCGAAGGTTTTTCATGTCCCTAAAAGACCAGGTTACTCTTTGATCGTCTTCAAATCATAATCTGAGATCATACCCAAATAACAAATTTCCAACATTCTACTGCTAAAAATCATTTCAGTAAAGTCATAACCAAGGTAACATTCTCGATTTTAGTTGGGCCTACAGTTCAAACTACAAGTAAAAAATTACTAAGAACAGTTAAGCATGTAGCATGTATTCTCATATGGTAGTATTGGTAGTAACAGCGATATCGATACATCTGTTAGAGTATATCAGTGGTATCAGTACACTGGTTGTGCTGGAATAGTGATGATATCAGTGTAAGTATATGGGTCGTATCAATATATTGGTGGGGTTGGTATATTGGTGGTAGCAGTAAAGTATATTGGTTGTGCTGGTACAATGGTGGTATCAGTATAAGTATATAGGTGGTCTCAATATAGCAGTATCATTACATCGGTGGTATCGGTATATCGGTGGTGTCAGTATATCGGTGGTATCGGTATATCGGTGGTATCGGTATATCGGTGGTATCGGTATATCGGTGGTATCAGAATATCGGTGGTATCGGTATATCGGTGGTATCGGTATATCGGTGGTATCGGTATATCGGTGGTATCGGGGTATCGGTGGTATTGGGGTATCGGTGGTATCAGTATATCGGTGGTATCGGTATATTGGTGGTATCGGTATATCGGTGGTATCGGTATATCGGTGGTATCGGTATATCGGTGGTATCGGTATATTGGTGGTATCGGTAGAGTGGTGGTATCGGTAGAGTGGTGGATCGGTACATTGGTGGTATCAGTACATTGGTGGTATCGGTATATTGGTGGTATCGGTATATTGGTGGTATTGGTATATCGGTAGTATCGGTACATCGGTGGTATCGGTATATTAGTGGTGTATTTATCAGTATAATGGTGGCTCAATATAATGGTGATATTGGTATATTAGTATCGGTATATTGCTGACATCAGTTACAGTATAATGGTAGTATCAGTGTAATGATGGTATTGAGATTTCTGCAGTATCGGTATATTGGTGGTATTGGAATTGCAGTATCAGCATGGTATTGCTAACTTGCCAGTGGTGCCAGCATCAGTGTCCCAAAGATGCTGCCGTTATTTACCTGTTCATTAGCTGGCGGCACAATCCCAATTTTCTTGAGAGCTTTCTTGAACAATCGGTTCTTAAGTGCGTCCTCATTCTCCTCTGTTATGGTAACTAATGGAACTGGCTGCCAACAATCTGAAACAAAACAAGAAATATTTAAATGCTGATGGCAGATTACAAGATCCCATTCCTTTAGATTAGATTAGAGTCTCTCTATCACTAAGGCCAAACATTGCATCAACATCAGACTCTTATCTTACAGCAACAGTTAATAAACAAAGCCACGGATTCGATAGCCAATTAAAGCAGCTACTTTTGGACTAAAGCTTACTGTATTTTTCTTCGTTGTTCTTCTGTGTTCCATGTTCATTTACACAGTTCTTTTGAAAAACTGTAAATTGTAAGGTCAGTTGAAGGGTCCTGCGACCGTTCTTGCGAAGTATCTATGCCTCATCTCAGGGCACAGATTAGACAAAGGTGGTAGAGAGGATACAGGCTATGCTCACACTATACCAGATAGTTTTCGTGCCAGCACTGAAAGCTATCTGGTATAGGAATGGAGTAACTCGGCACAAAAAGCTACTTGGTAATAATGATAATATTAAAGTATACAAAGTATACTACTTTCAAGACCGAATTTGTGCAGCATCGTACTGACACAATAATTTGTCGATAAAAGCTTTTCGTGTGTGAACTGGAGGCCTATCGCTATGCTTTCTGTGCTGGCACAAAACCTATCGGTACCTATCGGTATAGTGTGAACAGGGCCATAGTCTATTACCTTCATCATCCCTGTCTTCAGCTGTCCTTCTCAACCGTCCTTGTATCCACTGCACTTGTTCCTCGAGACCTTAACCAAATAGAGTAATGAAGTTATGAGTTATTTAGGGAAGAACTAAGAATGGATTCTATAAGGTCGTTCAACCAGCCCCTAATTTCGTACCAATGCACAAGTGGTCATTATGGCAAGTAATTTCGGGGTGAATATTTCGCCCGCTGCGATTGGCCAATTTGAGGTACGTAACTTACTGTATGGATCCAACATGCATGTAGGGAATCATAACCTCCAGCCATATAATAACACTCTTATTAACCTCGTTGGCTCATTCCGTATCGTAAGTTATGGATCCTCATTTTTCTCCCGTCATGGTCTGCGCGCTCCGTGATTGGACCATAATAAGCAGAAAAAACTCGGTCCATAACTACAGTACGGACCTCATAATAAATCTCTTACCGACACGAATAACCTAAAGCTGTTCAGAGCTTGCAAGTTATATTTAATAATAATAATAATATAATATACTACTAATAATAATAACATAATATATTAATAATAATAATAAGAACAATACTGATTTATTTACAGTATCTCCACAGAGTGGCTTTTCACCTGTAAAATACTAACTATAAACACCATCTACTCTACCTAAGTCTAAAATCATACGAAAATACTTTTGGACCGGCAGGGGAAGGGTTGGAGAGTAACAACAACAAGCGTAAGTCACTTACACATTTGAACATTGTACGGAATTTGCACATCATAAGTTCATTACATAAAATGTTAAAATAGCACCGAGCCCATCACACCATGCATTCTACCGTATCTGTGATCTATCTATAATGATAGCAATTACAACTGTGCATACCAACCTATCTCTAAAAGGCGCTTGACAATGGCAGTCAGAGAGGCGTTACTTGCTAGATCATCTCCATTGTTGTCTGATTCTGATGCACTCTCTTCTGATGAGCCCCCTCTATCATCGAAACCTTCTTCTTCACTGCTTTCTCCTTTAAAGAGCAGACACAAAAAATATTTAGAATTCCTTATTCCTGGAAACTCTGCCAATGACCATGTGTTTCAACAGGCGTTGACTGACTTTTGTCTAAAAAGGATATCACAATACATACCAAATAATAGTTAACCAAATTTGTTGCCAATAAAATACATTTATTGTCTAATATTTGAACTTATGTTTAATAAATGTGATATTAGCAAACTCCTCTGGCATTAGTGGCATCTACGTTCCTTACAGATCTTTTCTGTGCCATGCATTCATATGTGTAGTTACACTCACAAGGAAACCTCATCTCGCAAACAATTTGTAACCTGTGCACAGTGTGAATGCATGCCAAGCTAATTTCCTTATTTTTATTTTGAATTTTCCACGTGCGCCATATTGGAAATAGTGATGTCACTATGCCATGGTATTTTCAAAATTAGCTAAACATCGTTTGACCTCACAGTTTTAACTCAAGTATGGTGAGGGGGAAAAGACACTGATTCTGAAGAAAGCAAAGCTTCTAACAGTGACCCTGATAACCTTGGAAGCAACACCACTTGAGACACGGTGATGTCATTACTATCAATAATCAGAACAAAAACTAAGCAAACTGGCTCAGTATTCGCACTGTGCACAGATTTACCAGTTGTAAAGTGTTTTGCAGTGAAGGTTCCATTTAAGGCCATTTTGAACCTCATCGTATGCTACCATAACCAAAAGTGGTATTGGGATTACAAATAGTATTTATGGTTAGAAGAAGAGAGTGGTCTAAAACTGACTCCAAAAGGTTCATCATTGTTTAAGTTTGTTATAGATGTAGGATTATTACTACAAAAAATTAAGCCTGGTTTACATTTGTCGGAATTCATCGGTGATTACCGCTGTTTTTTCTCCCAATGGTAGCATTGCAAGAAAATAGTTTGCTTTGCTTTGCGGTTAAGGTTTTATCCATGAAAAACACTAGCATCGTGGGAAAATGTTTTTATTCAATTGTTCACATCACCGATAAGATCAGGATCCATCAGGAAACTCAAACGTGCTTGAATCTTGTGATGATCGCCAATGATTGCAGAATTGGCGGTTTTTATGTTCTAAGGCATCGGCAATAATCACCGTTTAAGTACGACAAACATAAACCAAACTTTAAACACAAGAAGTGAAAGATGATCACACCTGGGTCTTCCAAGTCTTCTGGTTCTTCATCCTATGGTGAGAAAAATGAAATTGATTTTCATTTGAATTTTGAAACAGGCCCACCGCCAGATGAATAAAGTAGCATAATGAAAAGAAACTTGGCAAACTAGTACGTATAAAGAAGAAATATATATTGAAATGTGCTGGACAATACTTGTTTCTACAATATAGATGTATGACAATGCTAACAATACTTCTAAAACTTTTAATATATACATTTCTGCCTCATATTGACTTGCCATCACTGTGTATGAACCCTAATACACTTTGCTAATCTAAACGCTACTTTTGCCCGGAAACTTTGGCCAAAATTTTAATTCAATATTCATAGCAATCTCTTGTCAGTCTTGAATCAATCAATATTCTGAACAAAGGAACAAGAAGTTTGCTCTTACACTGGCCTCTGTCTTCTTTCTTCTTCCTGTTTTCTTTTTCTTCTTGCGCAGTGACTTGCGATCTTCCACGATACCAAGTTTTACCAGCTGACTAATGACCTGTCTCCTCGTACGTGAAGTACCAAGGCATTCAACAATCCTGTCAACCACATCTGCGGACATGAAGTTAAACAGAGAAATTAGCTTCTGCAGCATTTGAAATCGTATTAGAATCAAATCAATAAATGACTGAGTCCAAAAAGTTCAATTTACTTTCTTCAAGCAACTTTATGTTACTGAACATCTTATCAGCGACGACTTTCAGGGATGTGATTTCAGAGGCATCCTCAGTTCTGCTTTCTGATACAAACATTATTGAAAGCCAAAAATCCACGACAAGAGCGAGCACAAAAAGGTCAACAAGCATTTGTCAAAACACGCTTCTTGAAGATATGGTTCCAAGACTGAGACCAACAAATTGCAACCCAACTGAAATATAAGTCTGTCACAAAGTAAATCCACAAAACATAAAAAAATGTAGGACTAAACTTGGATCGTCTGAACAAGAACCATATTTTTACAGTTGGGGGCTCGCACATAGCGAATATTATATAACACGCGCAGTGATTTAGAGTCCAAGGTAGGAGAAATTAATCTGATGGTATACAATAAAGCACCGATTAGATGTCCTGGTGTTGTACAGCTTCCCAAGAGCTTTTAGAGGGATTATACCCGTGGGAATTGATAAACAGTATCACTATACGACAGAAAGTTTAAGTAAACGATAAAAAGCTGTCTTGTGTAAACTGTATTCATAGTGGTTTTTGGTATAACAAACAGTAGTTGGTTTACTTTCTCGAGTTTCTTATTATGTAAAGTGCAAATTTCTTTAACAAGGTGAGGAGAAAGATGGGGGGGGGGGGGGGGCAGCATTTGACCAGGTGGAATCTTCTGTCACCAAATTCATGGGCCTCCAACTGGGAGGGGGTGAAGTTGGGCTTATGCATTACAACAATTCCATACCAAAACAGTATAAGAAGTATAATTCTTTCTTACCTTCAGCTGTGTCTTTATGTTCCTCATAAAGCCCTCTAAGCTGCTCATTCTCCTCTTCACCCCACTCGCCTTTCTTTTTAGGTTTCCTGCAATTTCAAACATACCCAGGTTGTAGTGTCTTACTCTCAGGCACACTCACTATTCTGCTAAACTGAAGGAATCGCTGACACTTGCCAGAAAGGCTTTCTCATCTGTATCACGGGTTTTGCACTTTGTTTATTTGTGCCACTACAAAAACACAAGCATCCACGCCCACAAACATCACACACACACACACACACACACACACACACACACACACATACATACATACATACATACATACACAAGCACAACATACATTATCATTTACACGATCATTTACAAGATAATTTACACGATCATTGACACGATCATTTATAAGGTAAATTACATGATCATTTACATGATCATTTACGTGATCTTTTTCACGATCTTCTACATGGTTGTTTAAACGATCATTTACACCATCTTTGACATTAGCACTAACATTATCATTTGTTCCATCACTCAGATGACCATTTACAAGAACACTTGCATTACACACTCATTTACAACTATATCAGACTATTTACATGATTATTTACACCATCATTTACAACAGTGTTGTAAATGCGTATGCATACACTGAAGCTGGCCCATGGTCGAAAACATTTTATGAATGTGACATTTTAACCTTTTCAGTCAAGATTAAGAAAGCAGGGGGATCATTACACAATTCTAAAAACTTACTTTAAAAAAACTTTACATTTTCTACAACTATCAGCCCCCTCCACCATCGTTCTTGGTGGAGGCCCCCTTGTTTCAAATACGGTTTACACACACAACCCACTTACTTGCGTAGCCGCCTCTTGTCCGTTACAAGGCGCATACAATACAGCTTGTTGGCAACCTGTGAGAAGAGCATTTTACAGGAACGTCAGTCTGCTTTGTCGTGAAGTAAAGTACTTTGGCTCTACTTATTAGTTGTTTTATTTAAAGTTTCAAATCATTGACTAAATATAGCTTTTAAAATGCGAAGACTGAAAAGAAACACATAAAGCAACAGGAAAAACGTGAACATCAAATGCCGAATGATAGTAACTTTCAGGCTTTCCACGTGTTCTCCCAACATCGAAAGTCTCTATAAGAACATCCAAGTGCATAAAATAAACATAACCACTACGACTAATGCAAATTCAATTCTTAATCTATTATTATCTAAATGTTTTCTTTCACAATGTCATTTATAAACAATTTTTGACTATAGTTGTACGGATCTCGGCCTCTAGATTCCAGATTTCTGGATGGATATGTGGCCTCTAGATCCCTTCGGATTTCGGATCTCTGGCCTAGCTTCCAACCAATTGGATTCTGGATTCCAGATCCCGACCCGCAGACTCAGGATTCCAACAATCTGTATTTTGGATTCTGAAATGTAGCCTCTAGATTCCAGATTCCATCCCTTCGGATTCCAGAACATCATCCTATAGATTCTAGATTCCAACCATCTGGATTCTAGATTCCATATCCTGACCGGTAGATCCTGGATTACAGTGCGTTAGATTTCAGATTCCAACACAAAACACTTATGGATTCTGTATTGTCTTGCACAGGTTGATCCTTGTAAGTAATTACCATTCAATTCAAGTGTACCAAGATACAAGGCAGTATTAAGTTTACAAAACTACTTCACCTGGCGCCGGGTCCTCGTTTCATTCGAGACATGCACAAGAATGTTGTCAACAAGCTCTGTGGGTGGGAAGAGGAAATACTTCACCAAAACTGTCCCTCACTCTTGAGGTACTCATGGTTACATTCGATTTATAGTTTATAATTTATGATTTATTGAGCTTCAGTAACAACTCAATTATAACTATAAAACAAGAAAAGATAAAAATTTATTTTATTTAACTTTTTATTTTTAGGACAATTTTAAGATATGGTGATAAAGTGGTCAGATATAAATGGATGCTAGAAACACATGGATTCAATTCGTGTTCATTCATGAGCTAATGTTCTGAAGTTGTTGAATCGGAAACTGACCAAAGAATGTTTGCAGATTAATGAACACGATTTCACGTCAATTTGATAGTCTCCCACAATGTTGAAAGCAATGTTAATAAGAAATTCGAAACAATATTCTCCACAGATTGCAAATCTTCAGCGACCAAGTGAAGTTTCTTTATACACTTTAAAATACATACAGTAAATTTATGTAATTAGATAAACAGCAGGAGGATGAGGGGAGGAGTAGGGGGAGGGGTGGAGTCTTCACTAATGCAGGGTTGTCACGGTCTTTGAAAATCCTAGAAAGTCCTTGAGCACCACTA
>JANVCK010255294.1:0-15982 GCA_026546655.1 Epizoanthus illoricatus | reverse complement strand
CCCCACACACACACACACACACACAAAAGGTCATTGGAAATTCTGAGGGGAAGGGGATATCTGAGAAGCCAAAGAACTATGGGCCTAAACTGGAATTTCAGGGACATGGGGGTCCAATCCAGAAAATCTTCCATGGGGTTTGGATATTCTTCTGGAACCACACACTGACGGATTTACTGTGTTTCAGATATCGAAAGATTCCAGGAGATTCTTGTGAGGGTGGCCAGGAAGCGGATTTTCTCCCTGTCAAAACTCCCTGTCCAGTCCAAAGTAAGTAGTGCTTGTTTCTCACCAGAACATGTGAATAGACATGATAACTTAATTGCACACACCCAGTGTGGAACTCATGATTTGACAGTCATCTTGTGCTCTCATTTCTTCCACACGAATGTCACACATACCAAGCATGATGTAATGTTGATAAGAATAGATTTTATAGATCATTATAGAATTTTAAGCTAAAAGTATTTAAACAAGAGTTTTCGTTAGTCAGTGAATGAATGAGTTATAGTGAGTTTATAGTAGTGAGTACATGTAGTTGAATCCAGTCTACACGCAATGTGGTCAAGTGTTGAAGTTGGAGTATTGTACTGATCTGGAGCATGTGTTGTGATTGAGCCAAGAACTATTGTCAAGTGTGATGTGTACTTTGGAGAAGATTAAACCCATTTGTTGCTGATACCGCGAGTCTTGCATTCAGTCCCAAAACAAACAATCTGCTCTGCACCAAAACTCATAACACAGCCCTTTGTTTGAGCAAAAGAGGGGATTGTGGGTGAAGTTGGGGTTTATGTTGTGGTTGGATAATTTATGTGGATCAAAATTCTGAAAGAGTTGCTCCATTGGTTAAAATGTTTGAATTGTGATTGGAGATGAGAGATGTGTTTTTAACAAAGGTGTTAATTGTATTTGTATAGATCTGCAAGGCTTGGTAGTTACGACTGACAAGACAGACAGCAACAAAGTTATTAAGCTTGAAGTTGGTGGTTCAGTTAAATTCACTGCATCTCTTGTCAAAGGATACATAGCAAATGTAATGTTTCGGTAAGCTACTTTGGTTTGTTTAATTGTATTGTTGCATGTACTTTAACTGTAAGGCATAGTTGAAAACTGCAACCAGTTTGAAGCAGACATTGGCTTTTTTCTTCAGATCCTTCCTGGAAAAAACTAGCATAATTTTTCTAGTTTTACCAGAATCCTTATACTTATGTGATTATAAGGCATTCCCTTATGACCCCACCCCAAGCCCTACTTTTTGGTGTTCATAGAAACCAGTGATTGATCCCCATCCCTCTCACCCCTGTTTGATATAGTTATTCGTTTTGGAACTATTATATGTGGATGTTGTGTGGAAGTTGGGGGAATATTTGGAATCTATTAGATGTACTGTAGCAAACACTGATTTTGTGACCCACTTTTGGTTGTCACTTCCCACTCCATATGAAATTGACACCTCTTTTCTCTCATTCCTGCATAATCATCTCTGTGTCTGTTTTTTGTCTGTCTGTCTGTCTGTGTGTCTGTCTGTCTCTTTCTCTCTCTATGTCAAGCCTCTACTGTTCCCCCAACTGTGTATTCTCTCTTTGTTCCCACCCCATGTGATAATGCAGAACTGTTCCTGACATTGCACTAGAAATATCTGTACATGTTTTTCAGCACTTGCTTGCATGTCCTTAAGCTCTACATTCATGTAAGTACTTTCAATTGATTGGCCTGCAGGTGGGACTTTGGGGATAGGCATGTTACAAATGGAACAGGCAGTAGCTTCAAGAGTGTAACTCACACCTACCCCAGGTACGATGGAGATTAGAGATGAACATGAATAATTACCAAGTTTGATGAACCGTTAAATTCTCTCTCCACATTTTATAAGAATCATAAGGGTATAGCCGCATCTGATGGTTACTCGGAGAGATTTCTGGGCAATGGAAAAATGCAATTCATAGACAATTAGGGCAAGATTAATAGCAAATGATAGTGAAGGATGCTTAGTGATGACAATTGATGGCAAAGGTGATGAGAAATGTAAGGATATTGTAATGATCACTATGTAGTAAAGACGGCTGAGCAACACTGACAATAATTGTAACATTTGATGGGAAGGTTTATTTATTAATAGTTATTCTATGAACACACACTGGATATGAGGTGATAGATAGCCAAAGAAGTGCACAGTGCCGAGTTGGCTATAATCTCATAGCCAACAAGTGTGAGTGGAATAATTGTTTTATCAAATACCAAGACAAACTTTACCTTCTCTCCATTTATGTTTGTGTAAGAAAACCTGTTTCCACATAAGGTATAGCAGGGGTATGTACATGTACTGATAACGGTCAGTTGTGGAACCAATCAAATAGCTAGAAATCTAATAAGCAGGGGTTTGTATTTAGTAAATATATGTATACATAGCACTATGAGAGTAACAAAGGATAGCATTTCATGTTGGCAATATTTTTTTCACAGACCAGGTCATTATGTTGTTGTGGTTACTGCACACAACACAAAAAGTACACTGATTACTAGGGTGGATGTCTTTGTGAGTGGTAAGTAAACACTTGCATCTCTGGTATGTGTTCATTTGTGCCAGTATGTGATTGATAGTGTATGATACATACATAAAGTTCTGGAACTTCTCTAATTTACTAGAGTGCTCTATAGCGTTGTTGCTAGAGCTAAATAAAATATAGTTAAGATCGAGAGTCAGAAGCTCCTACTCGAGTTTCTCGGCTGTTTGCCTGTATGATACTTATACATGTAAGTGTAATGGCCATTAAGCCATTGGTCTAGTCTCTCGACAACAGACTTGTTGATAAGAGTAGACAAATACCTGTGTTGTGGTAAGTGACATCCACTCATATAAAGGGGTTCCCTTCTGGGAAAATGCAGAATAAATGAAAAAAGAAAGTCATTATAAGACTTCCTACTGCTAGCCAGGGTGCACTGACCCTCATCCACAACATGGTAGACTGAAGAACATTTGTTTGGGAATGTTCTGGAATGATAATTATAAAAAGGTGGAATAATACGTGTGTATGGGCGTATGTGTTCATTTGGAAGATATATATATTTTATTCCAGAAAATATATTTGGAACATTCAGAGTAGTCTGCTCATGGAGGCAGGAAAACCGTAATACTCTTATTCAGAATATCGCCAATATCTACATCCTACTCATGTCATTTAAAAATTTTGATTTGATTTATTTATGTTTTGCCACTTAACAATTACAAGAGTAACTCATGAGCGTATGACACAAAGAGATCAGTGCTATTGCTGCCACACACCTTAATAAAACTATGTTCTTATGATGATACATTGCATTGTACAAAACACTTTAGAGCATTATATATTAGGCTGATTCAGGCTAGATACTGCAGTCCACTTCTTCAGTTGCACTTCAAGTGTAGTCCAACCACACTTAAAAGTGCACTTCAGCTTCCTTAAAGTGTTTGCATCTCTCCAGCAACTAAGTGCAGCTCAGTGTGAATCTTGGCTTCGCATTTTGCTGTTCACACTCCAGTACTCTTGCTAGTACTCATCGCTAGTGTGAACCGGCCTATTGCTTTCTGGAAGCATTTGGGTAGATGGACCCAGTCATTTTGTAGTTTCTGGAGTTGCAAATTCCACTTATGAAAGACTTGTTACATCTCAGTAATAACCATCTTCTGGCATAATATAAACTATTGTATTTTCATGTATTTCAGTTTTAGGCTGTAATGTACTCATGCTATGTTTAAGCCTTCTCTTGGTTCCCTCACACACTTTCTTGCAAGCAAGTTTAATGTTTCTATAGTCTAATAGTTACTTCATGCTATTGTGTTATAGATCGCCTGCAGAACAGCAACATAAGGATTTTCTATACTCCTCCTGATCCATCAATTAATCAAGCTGTAGATTTCACTGCTAGTGTAACCGGCTACACCTCAGTAAGTTGAAACAAGTACTATATAACATGGATGTAGCAAAGAATTCACACAGGAGAGGATTTGAAGGTTGTAGGAGAGTATTGAAGCAGCCAAAAAATATAGTTTGATTTGCAAAAGATAGCTAAGAATTCCCAGTTTTCTACCCCTACATGTATGTTTTTCAGCAGTCCTCAGAATTTCATAACCCCTCTCCTTCCCCCAGGGCTCTCTGGATCTTCATGAATAATGACCACTGACAATATTGGAAGTATTTTGATGAGGCATTGTCGAGGCTGTCTTTTCATATTTTCATACGTTTGTGAGAAATTGCTTTACTTGGGATTTACCATTTTCAAATAGGATATCCCCATAGGTCCAACATCGGTGAATGCAACATTGTGTAGCAGGATATCCCCATAGGTCCAACATTGGTGAATGCAACATTGTGTAGCAGGATATCCCATAGGTCCAACATTTGTGAGTGCAACATTGTGTAGCAGGATATCCCTATAGGTCCAACATTGGTAAATGCAATATTGTGTAGCAGGATATCCCCATAGGTCCAACATTGGTGAATGCAACATTGTGTAGCAGGACCAACATTGGTGATTGCAGCATTGTGTAGCACGATATCCGCATTGGTCCAACATTGGTGAATGCAACATTGTGTAGCAGGCCAACGTTGGTAAATGCAACATTGTGTAGCAGGACCAACATTGGTGAATGCAACATTGTGTCAGATAGATCCAACGTTGGTGAACGCAGCATTTTGTAGCAGGATATCCACATGGGTCTAACATTGGTGAATGCAACATTGTTGTCAGTGACTTTTTAAAGCCATTTGGACAAAAAAATAAGAAGAATATGACTAACAATAAACACTAAATAGTAAAATCTTATACAGTTGTGGCCGTCAAACTGCTATTAAAATATTACATTAAGGGACCTGCGACACCAAGGTTGCTAAGGAAGTTGATTTTTTCTGTTGAGCGCATGCTCATGCCATCTTTATCATGAATATGGCGCTTGGAATCACGAATCAAACACGTGTGCGCACTCTGATTGGACGATATTGAGATTTTTGAATTTTTACTTCTGGTTCTTTCAAAAGATAATAACTCCATAACGAATGCTCCGATTTGAGTCAAAGTTTTGTTATAATTTACCATTTGCAAATACAAAGAAAAGTATGTTTTCATATGTTTCATTTTGTTTCTTAAAATGTGGAAAACTGCTACATCATGCACCTGATGACGCTAGAATCTGACGTCATGAGACATAAGTGAGAAATTGCGAAACATACTTTTGTTACAAATTTTCATAGAAATAAAATGCAGTTAATTTTGTTCTCCTTCCACTTTCGTGCAAGGCCCCATTGTTGTTTTAAGTTTAGGCTATGTGACGCTATGTATGAGGTCATCAACACAAAAGAATTATCTCAAATAATTTTGAAATATCATGTTCATTTTCCTCGTGGTGACAGTTGGTCGCTGGGATTCTCCTCGTGGTGACAGTTGGTCGCTGGGAATCTTTCTTCATTATTATAATTCCCTTAGTAACAGCCGGTTTCTAGACGTCGCAGGTTTCTTAATTACTTAATACAAAGCATATAAAAACTTAGAGCATATTAAATAGTGCTCTTATTCTGGTTTCACTTAGAATGCTGTTGGATCTTTGAAGTACAAGTGGACCTTTGGTGATGGCTCAAAGGCAGATGAGAGTTTACAGCCTTCACACAGGTTTTCAGACCATAAAACGTAAGTGACTTAACTGTTCAACCATGTGCTCAAAACTGGGCACATCTTACTTCTAGGGTTTGAATTGCGAGAGTGACCTATCTTGGTGTTGGTATTAGACAGGTGTTGTACCTTTCACAGGTTATACATAGAAGCATGTAAATTTTGGTTTGACAAGCACATGATAGTTGATTTATATGCAGATCTGACTTAAATCAATCAATTTCAGTATCACTATTTGAGGTACATATTTTACGTAATAAATAATGTAGTATTAGTAACCGTACATGTACAATATACGAGACACCTGTGTTGGAACAAGTATGAATAAGACATGAATAACAGGTACATTAATAAATGAAATTATTGATCATTAGGCATTGGTAAATACGTTTTCAGTCACCAAAATGAAATTGTAAAGGGCTAAATGTGACTGTGAGGGGTGTGAGAGTAAGTAGCGTGGATACTTGACTTGGTTTTGTTCTTACTTAAAATCTGTGAAACTTGAACACCTCAAGCCTGATTCACCCTAGTGACGTAATTGTAATCGCAAGCATAAGAAATTGAAATAACAAACGAAAAGACAAAGGAACCCCTGGTGTGCAACAGGGTGGAACAAGCCTGCACAGGTGTTCCTTTGTTTTTCCCTTTGCTATTTAAATTACTTATGCTTGCAGTGACGATTATGTCGTTGGTGTAAACCAGGCTTAACTAGCCATCATTGGTGACCTAACTGATTAGTCAACACTGCAAAATGTACATTATTTCCTTAGGTACACTGTTAAAGTCGAGATTAGCAACATGATATCAACAGCTACAAAGACAGTTAACGTAACTGTAACAAAAGGTACATTACCATTATTGTTTTCATTTATCAGTATTGTCAAGAGGATTAATGGTATTCATCGAGTACTTTCATTTTAATTGCCCCACTATGTGCTTTATTAATGTGTTAAGAAGTTATGAAAGACATTTTGAAAGGCAGTCTCAGGACTTTCACCAGTGAGAAGGTATGACATCTTAGGCAGTTGTAAAAGGTAATTGTAAAAGGATTAATACTATTTATCAAGTACTTTTATTTAAATTGCGACATTTTGTGGTTTAAAGATGTTTTAAAAGACAGTTTCAGGACTTTCCCCAGTGAGAAGTTATGGCATCTCACACAGTTGTTAAAGGTAATTTCATTTTTATGGTTGATCCTACTGATAGAGATACTTGGTATACATATGGAGAAGCAGCAGGTAATATGCTGTATGGAATGAGAGCCCATTTACATAAGAGTTTTCATCCTGGGATGGCATCTGTTTGTTTTAATACGTGAGTGGGTTCATCCTGGGATCCTGGGAAGAAAGGCGACACTTATTAATTCTCATTAAAAACAACATTTTCGAATAACACACAACTGTTTTTTAATTCCCAAAATGATAATAACAACAACAGCAAAACTCCTCTGAAAGAGTCAATTACACTTTTGTTGTACATGGGAATAAATTTCTGCTGTAAATGGTTTGAAACGAATCGCATCGTTTCTCATTTTTGCCTTGACATTGTTGGAATAAGGGGCACTCTAGAGCTCAAGTTCTTGGAATAAGTGCAGCATTGTTGTTGAGGTGTGCGGCGCTTATTCGAGGGCGGTGCTTATTAGTATTTTTTCTCATGTGCAGCATATATTTTAGGGCGGCTCTTAATCCAGGGAGGTGCTTATTTGAGTAAATATTGTACATTGTGGACAGAGGATAAACTAGGAAAGAAGCTCTTTTTAAACTGGTCAGTCCTACAGTTCAAAAGAGAACGATGGTCAGAGTTGTGCAATGTGCAGCCATATGATATTGATGTAATTGGATCCTCGTTGTTATTATTATTGTAAAGTTCTTTGTTGTTTAAGAATCAAGGTCAGGTTTGTATGTGCTTGGTTTGGATCCCCATGGTGTATGAAAAATGTATTTTATAGTTTGTTAACCAGCAATGAAATATAGTAAAACAGTCTCATCTAAGTACTTTCTCAAAAATGTTGATCGTACATGTAGTGTGGCCCACTAAGAAAGTGCTCTGTCTTGTATTTTTAGATCTAACTCCCAAGACTGCACGGGCTGTTACCAAGTCATCAAGGACAGTGGAAGTATCATGGTCACATCCTTTGGCTGCAGATCGGTATTTCCAAGGCTACAAGATATACAAGAGGCAAGGGACACTTCATAGTAGAAAGGAAAAGGTTTAGATCAGGGGCATCACTGGGGGGAGGGGTGGAGTCAAAACGAAACCCCTTTGATCCAAATCTATGGTTTCACCAATGTTACTGCTAAATATGTTTTAAAAACAATCATTTTAGGGCACTTGAATTCATTTTATAAATTTCAAATGGACCACTCCATCACTGTGGTGGCTTAGTGGTTAGTGTGTTGGAATTAAGACCTAAAGGTTGAGGGTTCAATCCTAGCCGCTTGCACTTCGTATGACTTAATATCCTTGGTTGAGACATTGACACTCACAGTGCCTCTCTTCACCCAGGTGTATAAATGGGCACCTGGCAAATTGTTGGGGACAAACCTGACAAAATGTTGGGGGGTAACCTTGAATTGGACTAGCATCCCATTCAGGGGGAGTAAAAATACTCTCGGTTGCTTCATGCTACAGAACCCGGAGTTAATCGCCGGCTCTGATAAGCCATATAGGCTTCTTCAGTTCTTGGTTGGAGCAGACCTTTTTACCCCACTACCCACCAGACCCTGCCAAAACTTGGCCCTGTATACTCGTTTCATGGTCATTTTCCAACTGTTTCTTGCAGTACATCAGAGAACACCGGTTATTCTCTTGCTGTTTCTGTCAATAACCCCGCACAGCTCAGTGAAGTTGCAGCTGGTCTGATCCCGTATACCAAATACTACTTCAAAGTTGCAGCTTACAGCTCAGGAAAAATAAGTCAATTCTCAAATGTTGCAAGTGCCACAACATATGAGGACTGTAAGTTTATAAATCAATTAATTGATTAATTAATTAACTAATTTAAGCACTAAGTTGTTAGCCATTAAGTAATGACGTGCTGTTGGTTATGTTGTCGTGATGTAGTCACCAATTTGACTTCTAGTTTTTTATCCTAGTATGCAGCAATAACAGTGATGCCTAACAAGTTATTAGGAGGCTTTTGGTTTATACAAATGTGTTTTGATATTCTTAATTTGTGATGTAGTATGAAGACCAGGGTTCTCCTCAGAAAAAAAACAAAGCAGGGTTGCCACGGGTCAGGGAAAAGTGCGGGGGAAAATGTTTTCTCAAGGTCTGAGGGAAAAAAATCAGGGAATTTTGGATCAAGTCAGGGAAATTCTAAATTCCTCATTAAAGTCAGGGAGTTTGTACTTTGGTTAAATTGTGATTTAGATTTAAATTTCCAAAAATAGTGAGACGATTGCCCAAAAGTTCGTGCCGTAGTTAGGCGCTTGAGATTTATCCATGTAACCACAACATGCATAGTTAGTGAAAATTATTTTGTTATCATGGAAAAAAGAGTCAGAGAATATTTTTTAACTTGATGGGTGGCATCCATGCAAACGAATGAATTAGCATAATCATAATTTACATGCTGTATTTACTTGATTAAACACTGGGTTCTAAATAGATGCTGGGTGCAAATAAATGTTAGAAAAGCAAGTAGTTTAACTGCATCCAACTATGATTTTAGTCATCTGTGGAGGCCTTTTGACCTATTCAGTCATCATAGTGACAGCAAGACAGTGAATGCGGGGATGTAAGAGGATAAATTTCAAATAAACGCCTGGTCAAAAAGGCCACGTTTTTAGTAGAAGCCAGGGGTGTTCAATCGAGTGTATACGGTAATTCTGGCAAACACAAAGTAGATTAAGTTTACTCAAAGTGGTATTGGTAACTATGAGTCACACAGTAACTCCATCTGCTTTGAATTTACCTTATTATAGGAAATTAACGCTCCTAGAAATTAGTGCTCGTAGAAATTAACGCTCCATGAAATTAGCGATTTTAAGAACTAAATATAGTTTCAATTTTAGAAAATTAATGCAAAAATTGAACATAAAAATTCCAAGTTGAGGAAATTAATGCGAAAAGATACGGAAACGTTTTTTTAATTGTGACAAAGTGAACTCGTTTTTATTTTCAATAACAATAAAATATCGTAGCTCACAACAATTCAGGCCGTCGATAACTGTGTAACTGTTAATTTATCTGTTTTCAAATGAGACAAGGTCCAGTATGTCAAGCAAAACATGCGTGCTGCAACTGTTTTTTTCAAATGTTTCTTATATTGGAGAGCTACGAGACATTTTGTAATAATAAAGAAAATTAACGTTGCCAAAGTTAACACCCAACAAAATTAACGTTGCTAAAATTGACGCACCATGAAATTAATGCACCATAAAATTAACGATATTTTTTTACAATCGCGTTAATTTCATGGAACGCTAATTTCCCATAATAAGGTATCATATTTTTATAAACATAGTGTATGATGCTAATAATAACATCGGTTGCACCAAATTTTTGAATTTTTGGAATATACCAGTGTGTTTATTTATAGATGCATGTATCAAAACAGTAACTCGAAATGTATGGCATGTTTTCCAAAACCATTGTTGAAAAAACTGCTCTTATAAAGTGCTACACACAAAAGACCTTCATATTTACAGTCAAGTGGTGTAACTGATATTCATGTCATGTTTTAATGTCGACTCGTACATGTACGTAAGAAACTGCACACCGAATCCAGGTTCTGTCTCGGAGAGCCCAGCCAGAGTTGCATAAAATCGAGGTTAGTCAGATCTTATAAAGTGTTGCTGACATAACTCAGAAACCCAGTTACATACGTCCTACATGGCAGCCCAAATCAGTCAATAAGGAAGTAAACCAAACTGCGGGTTAAAATTTTAACCCTGGGTTAAGGTTACCCCACTTTCGAACAACTGGGCCCAGGAGTTAAGGGTTTTCGTACAAAAATGTCGGTGTTTTTGATTTGCATTTGCATGGCTGTTGTAATCTCAACAACAACAAAATGAAAAGCAAGTGAATTCAGGCATCATTGAGCTAGCTGGTGTGATAGAGGACTGACTAACCTCGACTTCATGCAATGGTGGCCATATTCGGGTTAGGTGTATAACATTAATTATTTGGTTTTGTTTTAGATCCAAGTAAGCCACTGAATTTCCGAGCTTTCCCCCAAACTGAAACAACCATACAGGTTCTGTGGGATGCACCCAAGTTTCCAAATGGAAAGATAACCAAGTATGAGGTGCGTACAGCGTGACTGGGAGAAACAAAACACAAGAACTGTTTGGATACAGTGTCATCTGTTATACTAAATAGGCGAATCGTTCTGACTTAAAGGGGCTATGTCACGGTTATTTAAGGCATTTTTCAGATATACGAAATTCTCCACAAATCAAAGGAAATATAAAAATAATGGGCTACTGTGATAGAAAAACACCAAAAAGATAATAATAAGCCATAAAGGAACGTGGATGGCTGAAATTGGGGAAGATAAAAACGGATTACAAACTCGTAATTTATTTTCTATCCGGGCAAGACATTAAATACGTTTAATCGCTCTCAAAATTATGTTTCACGTATTTAGACACTTATTGTTTTTACATAATTCAACTAATATGTGATCATTTTATCATTTCTTGTTGTTATGTTGAACTTAAGACTCGTGTTTCATGATTGTAAGAGATTTGTTCTGCAAGTAAACCACCAAGTTCAGGAATAGCAATAGTTAAGATTTACCTGAACAAGGAATTCAGTTGTTATACTGTAGAATACTGGCATTGTGTTTAGATTACTTGTATTTTCCTAGAGAAATCGTCACATGGGCTGGGAAGGGTACTCGTGCAATTTTGTTAGTCTTCGAAAAATGTACTTGTGCAGATTTATTCTAAATTGCACTCCAAACCATGTGATTACCCATACAAACAGGGTTCACTTGGTCATGGGAAAGTTATGGTTGAAATACCTTTTCACAAGAATGTAATTTGACTGAAATAGCCAGTTGTAGGTGCTATTTTTTCTGCGATTGCACACTGCTCTTGTGTGATTTTCAGGAGGGTTTTGTCAGCGGTTATTATTTTTGCGCTTTTTGAGTATATAAAGACAAGGAAAAGTCACAGAAGAACCTCATGAAATTTCAATTTCCAGATTACCGTATGAACCCTGTAAAGGTTTTCATTTGAATCAACACTGTCTTTTTGTTCTTGCTGATCATATTTTTGGTAATGTTGAAATCTTTAGGTGCAGTGGTGGGCCGATGGCACTCATGCCCAACTCAAAACCTTAAATCCCAGTTGGAGACAGGAAATGTTTTCTAACTTGAAGGAGAACACTGTCTACAATTTTCAGGTTTGCAATTTCATGTTCATTCAGTACAGAATGCAAGTGCATGCATGTATTGCTCTCTGAAAAAGGTACCATGTACATAGAATTGGTGATCATGATTTGATAAAGCTGCACAATTATAATTTATTACATATATATGCATGCTGAAGTTGTTATTCCAATTAGACCTCGTAAAGTATCACTTATTCCCGTGCAGCTTTTGTGTCTGTAGAAAATTGTACTTGTACCCATTCAGAAACTTAAAAATAATTTGGTGTGTGAAATTATTATTATCATTAAATCTTCCCAAATCCAGCTCTACGTATGAGAATTTCAGTCATATCTCCACAGTCAATACTGTATTTTTGATATTTACTGCCCCCTCCCCGACCCTCCCAGTCATTGAAAATGTAAATAAGCTGCTATTTGTAAACTCTGGTAGTACGACCCATCCCAATTTCTTGGATCACCAAATTGCATGCTAACATTTCTATATGTCCTTCTGCTCAGGTGTTTGCTTATACACAGATTGGCAAAGGGCAAATAGCAGGTCCACTCAGTGTGAGGACAAATGTATCGAGTAAGTTTCCTTCACAGTGTAAGAATGAATCACGGTGGGGCTGCCTGTGTAATCACAATGTAAGAGTGAATCATGGTGGGGATGCTCGTGGCTTCACAATGTAAAATGGTGAGGATACTTGTGGAATCACAATGCATGTAAGGAGTAAATTATTGTCTGACTGTGGAATCACGATGTAAGAGTGAATTATGGTGTGGCTGACTGCGGAATCACAATGTATGAATCATGGTGGAGCTGCCTGTGGAATTGCAATGTAAGAGTGAATCATGGTGGGGCTGCCTGTGGAATCACAATGTAAGAGTGAATCATAGTGGGGCTGCCTGTGGAATCGCAATGTTAGAGTGAATCATGGTGGGGATGCCTGTGGCTTCAAAATGTAAGAGTGAATCATGGTGGGGCTGCCTGTGGAATCCAACGTAAGAGTAAATCATGGTGGGGTTGCCTGTGGAATCACAATGTAAGAGTGAATCATGGTGGGTCTGCCTGTGGAACCAACGTAAGAGTAAATCATGGTGGGCTGCCTGTGGAATCGCAATGTAAGAGTGAATCATGGTGGGGATGCCTGTGGAATTAAAGCTGTTCTGCAGTCACTTCAGTGGGAAGATTGATGGACTCTGCACAGTGACATAACTGACCTGTCACGCAGTGTTATGTTTGAAGTTGAAGTACTTGAAAAATTTAAGTTTTTATTTGAGTCCCATGCTACATGTATATACAAGAAATATGCAAGAATGTTCAAGAAATGTGGGAGAATATTGCATTGTGGTATATCATATTTGAGGGGACAAAAAGGTCATTATTCAAAGGGACCATTGAGGGCCTTCAGGGCAGGAGGTAGATGTTATCCTTTGAAAGTATACATATTTAAAAATAGTAATTGTGTTGCAGTTTCTGGTAGCAATCACTGTTCAAATATTTGTTACAAGATTTCTTAAGCCTGCCTTGCCATCTAATCACAAGCAACTAACTAAGTTGTACTTCATCTCGATTTGATTATCAAAATGTTGCTGTTGTAGTGGCACGTCACTTGCATTGATGAGTTCTGAGAATTAACTTCTCACTTTAATAAATATCTGACATGTGTGAAGTTGTAAAATGGGGCTTCGAAAGATGTAACTGTGATGTGTGAAAATTAACTGTCTGGATATTCCAAACAATTTTGCATTTCAATCTCCATAAGTCAGAACGGAACAGAGTAGAGCAGAGAAGAGTAGAGCAGGGTGGATAAGGGTATGACAGAACACAAAAAGAACAGAATGGAACGAAACAGATCGGAACGGAATGGAATGGTACAGAAAAGAAGAAAGCAGAGCAGAGCAGAGCTGTAGTAGTCTAGAGTAGAGTAGAGTGAAGCAGAATAGAACAAACACAGTAGAGCAGGCTGGATAAGGGTAGAGCGGAATGGAACAGAATGGAACGGAATGAAACGAAACAGAATGGAACAGAACACAACGCAACAGAACAGGAAAACAATGTGAAACTATGAACAGAATGGATAGTTTTTCAACCATCTCTTTACTAACTCTGTACAGAACCGACAATGGCACCACGTGATGTTATGAAAGCGGGTTCCAATGGCACATGTGTAGTTCTCCAGTGGGAGCCACCATATATGTCCCCAACTGACAAACGGTTTTTCCCAGTTGTGGTTAGTCTTATTATTCCAGTTATTGGTCTTCTGAAGTAGCAAACCTTGTTACTTTGAATAAGACTCTGAGTTAACCCGTTTAGTCCTACTAAATTTGTGAGGTCAACAGGATGTCAGCACATCATTTACTTTGTTTTATTCTATTCTGTTTTCTGTTGTTTAATATCATTATTACTTGTTATATTATCTTATCTTAATCACTATCTTTTGTTTTTCGCGGGGGGGGGGTCAGGGCTCCAAGCTCGTTTTTTGTGCGAGCATTTGTGCTACCAGTTCTAAAATTTAGGCGCACAACTAAAATTTTAGATATAGACTCAGATTTTTGGATCTAGTGACCAGTCCAGCTAGCTGGTCACCAGATCTAATATATTTAATTCATTTTATGATTTTGTAAATTAGTTATCATAATATGCATGTCTTCTGGTGTATGAGCAACATTATGTAATTATTACAAGTTTGTCTATTTTTTTAGTCACTTTTATCATAAAGCATTTGTTTCATTTCATTGTATTTAGAAGCAATCTGAGAATCATGTCTGTTTGTTTGCAGAAGTAGATAGTATATGTGGCTGGTGTGGAACTGCCCAAATCATTTGTTGCACAGAAGTAATATGGAAATCACATCTGTTTATGTCTGCAGAAGTACATAGTATATGTCGATGGAAAGGACACAGTGACTACCGTAATCCCAGTTGCATTTGTGTGCTCACTCAAGCCTGATACATTGTACGTGTTTGAAGTAAAAGCTGCATCAGTCAAGGGATCGGGACCACCAAGTGATAAAAAATCCTTTAGAACTACAAAAATAAGTATGTAATGTTATCGTGTTTGTTTTATTGTTGTGCATACATGTACATGCAGGTATGTACGTCTTCAGTTTCAGGTTGTTCTGATGACGGCCCTGCCGTGGATCACAGTATCCTCAAGAGTTTTCTCTCAAAATATTGCAATGAAGAAAGTTTTATTTTGTAATAATAGAGAATATTAATCCATTTTGTGCTTGGCAATGTATCTTGACAAAAGTAATGCAGGGTTGCCATGGTTGCCAGGAGACTTTTTATAATTGTTATTAACCTGTATTGTTCTTGCAGGCCCGAGTGAGCCACTTGAATTTACTGCTACTGCCAAAACATCCCGAATAGTGGATTTCACATGGAAACAGCCTAAAGTTATTAATGGCAAAGTGCTGGGCTATGTTATTAATCAGGTACAGAGGAATGTGTGAACATAGATATAGTAGAGACATTAGACAGAAAAGGTCTGGGCTCGACACTTTTAGGTAGTACTTGTATGCTAGCGAATCTGGAAATTGAGAGCAGGCATATAGTCAAGCTTCTAATCCAGGTAATACCTCTTCTCTTTCTTTACAAATTATTAAAAATAATCGAATTATTTTCCACGTGAACTAGAATACATGAATTTAACGGAATTGGTCAGTTTCAGGAGACATCACATCATCACTGAAAGCAACCAATTGGAGTTCTAGATTCCAACCCTTTGGGTTTTGGATTTCAAATTCCAATTTTGAGAATTTGCCAGATTCCGAATTCAGCAACTATAATTACGTAGATTTCATATTCCAGACCTCTGGGTTTGTATTCCAACACTGGATGTTAGCTGGAATCTATCCAGTCAGAGAAACTTGAGTATATTGTTTAGAAAATTGGTGGTGTTTTACTTGCTACTAGTGGTCTATGAATCAGTCAGTCAGTCAGTCAGTCAGTCAGTCAGTCAGTCATTCAGTCAGTCAGTCAGTCAGTCAGTCAGTCAGTCAGTCAGTCA
>JANVCK010255293.1:0-13215 GCA_026546655.1 Epizoanthus illoricatus | reverse complement strand
TACTGAGTGGCCCAAAAAGGATTCAAAATGTAATCATTCAAATATTTCCACAAGGCACAACCATACAAAAAGACATCAAAATATGAAAATAGAGACAATGATACTCAGTTTTAGTAATGAATTTCACCTGAAAACATACATATCGTTTTTTATGGTTCTGAACTCAGCATGAGCTTGTTCTTAATTTGCTCTTAGTAATTATGCAAGGATGAACCTCAGCCGTGTTCTTATCAAAGGTGATTCTCAGTATAAAAAAGCCTAAACTAAAAGTTACGCGAACAGTTTTGAAGAAGGCAATGATTGGGAAATCGTGGCAATGCGAGTGGCTTTGCGTTTTCCTCGCCATGGCACACAGGTCGCATTCAGTAATAAATTGTGACTACCACTAGGATGCATTCAGCAAAACAGATCATCTACCTCAGTTTAACTTCGATTACGTTGGGGGACGGCAAGTGTGAATATTTTTAAAATAGCTAGGGACAGTTATAGGAGCTTCTTTTATTATCACTTGTATTTTCAGTATAAGAACACTATTTTTATGTGTTTACACATGTAATGTGAACAATTAGTACATTGAGGGTAAAGCTCTTCGAGACTAAGGATACATTTTGTATGTTTCTTTTATTATAATTAGTATTATATAAACAAGGTCAGTTAGAATTTCTGAATATATTTAAAACAGTGTAATAGTGTGACAAAACGGAAAACTCTTGCCACATCAATATGTCCAATATTTCAGTGTCAATTCTTTAATCTTTGCAGCTCGCAGAATCGTACTATTTCGAAATCGCCTATACAATTTTCAAGTTCATTTCCAGCCCTAATCTAGATCATGAGGGACTGTTCTTTTATGAACCTGTCAGGAGTTACGATAATTCAGTGATAAAGAATTCCAGACTGTAGAAAAAATTGAAAAATTTTAAAGCAAAGGGTTCAAGAATGCAACAGCATCAAGTCAATTTTCCGTTTACACATACAAATAATATATTTTAGTTCTGCTTATAACTGACAGCGGTGCCTTCAGTTTTATGGGCCAGCAGATTTCTACCGGAAATAGTTTATAATGCTCGGAGAGTCATTCATAGGCTCAGTCGACTGAAACTTTCACTACGCTCAGTGGACTGTGTGACACAATGGTATTGTTCGAGTCCACACTTCAAAGAAGCGAAATGAGAAGAGTAAAACAAGAGCCCAATATGGAAGGTAAACGGTTTTGCACATCGTATTTAACAAATTTCAATTTAGAAAGACTACCTTGAAACCAGGTCATTTTTTTAGCAAACGGTCAGACTAGCCTGATACTGAGATCAGCCATTTCCCGGAATTCACAATTTCTTGACGAAGCATTTCTAAGAATCAAGTGAAACCTGATAGCCCACAGTCCTCAGGACAAACATTTATGGGCTTTATGTTTGCATCTTCAAATTTTGAGGTTACTTTTTCTTTAGACTTAGTTTATGGGTTTCGTTCTTTTATTGGCATCCAACAAAACACGTTGCCATGTGGGTGATGTTATGGTGACTTAAAAATGAGTAAGGACAATGTGAATTAATTGCTATGCAATATTGACGTTTCATTGCGGAACTTCCACAATGTATTGGATCCACACTGTTCAGTTACAAGGAAAGTTGTTGTTAAAATTCAACGGGAAGTCTACCGTTTGGTTGTTGATCTGAGCGGAAGTCTTAACTTTTCCGGCCTTCAAGTTTCGTGTTCGTGTACTGAAGGACATTTTGATAAGTTTGCTTAAGGTCTTATTGTCTCAGTGATATGGTATTCAGTTTGTAAAAATTGAAAATATGCTTCGAAGTAAAGGTTGGTGGCTTTATAAATATTTTATCATCTTATGCATTTTTAAAATAGGCATTGACCTTTATATTTATTGTATACTTACAGTAAGAACTGAATTTGAGATCTGAGTACCAGCACCTATTTCGGGACGTGGAATGTCAACACATGGAAAAATACCTAAGAGTCAGTTTTGATGGGTACAACTTCGTAACTTCGGGATCATGCACGGATTTGAAATATTGCATTTGCAGTCTTAGAACTGAAAGGGGTTTAGAATCAATCGATATAAACAGGAATTGTGTTAACAGTTATTAAACTAAACTCAGTTGACCGTTTGTAATCTGATCTGATGATCAGTTATAATTAGTAGTTGTATTAAACTTTCACGGGTGAGTCGACTTGAAAAACTACTGAGTGTAGCTTGAGTCTTGTATGCTTTGGTAAACATTTGCTATAGATTTTAAATCTTATGTTTTATTTTCCAGATTATGACGACCAGGACATCAAGCCATTCCAAATGGGAAAGCGGGACCAAAGTTACGCACAATGTCCCTACCCTTCCACGTGGCCTACGTCACAGTATCATTATCAGCCGGCCCCCACTCGAACAGGGCCCTTTACGCCTGACGTCCGTTTCCAGAACCTGAAACCTTTCTACGAGAAAGTCCAGTGTCGCAAAAACAAGCATTCGAAACAGCGGCTTTCAGGAGCGACTGTCAACATGGTAGCAATAATGGACGCGCAAATACAGCACATCGAGGTGTACGTGGAAAGATGTCCTAAAGCTGCCGTCCTTTGTGGGGACCAAAATGGTCAGGTCCCGCTCAAGCCAAAAATGGAGACTTTGATGTTCACGGAGGTTAGTTTGATATATCTGTCTTAGCTGCAATTTTTTAAAATGTACCTCTCTTGCCCTCTCTTTTCGTTCAACTATGTGCCATGCTGCAAATTGGTTCCAGTTATTTGCTTTGATCTTGCAACTGTTTTGCTTCAGTAGTGGCTCCCAGACCACCCCTTCAGCTCATCTCCACAACATGGAAATGGAAGTTCCTTTAACCCTTTACATAACTACGTATAATAGAACTTGGCAATTGTAATTTTATTGGGTCTTGTTGCTTGTAGAACTTAAGCAATTATCTTTCACTGCTATTCAAATAGATTAGAGTTTCTTTCTCTTTGAGATCTTACCCAACATTCATCAATTTCACTTAAGCTGTTTGAAACTAAATATTTTCATTGTTGATATTGAATACGAATATTTTTGCTTGTTCTTTTTCAAAATAACTTATAGCTTATACTTTTATTATAGCTTTGTAGCTTAGCATTCTTTAACAAAATTTAAACTGTGAAAATCGATCTATGCTGGTATCAGTTAGCTCAGTCTTGTGATTGCATTAAGTTACAAAATGACAAGACATGTTTTACTCTAAGTAAAGGTGAACGTCGTTTAGAAGTGTATAAAACTGACGCAGCAAAAAACGTACTATAATTCAGGGGCTTTAAGTAATATTCCTAAAATATTTTATATATCCTCCATCTCCTTGTCTTTTTGTCTGTCCGTCTATTTGCATTTCAGTTATACCGTTTGGGAGAATGCGGTTTAGCCAGTTTTCATTCCTGTTCAGGCACTTGTCAGTCCAAGTTGTTATCACAATCATACTTTCTAGTTTCCAGTTTGTTGACGTCACCGACTTTTATATGACATTTCTTTACCTCTCTAACTTTATAGGGTGGTTACCCAGCGATGCAACACTTCTCCATTGACTTGGACTCAGTCTACCTCTCGCCCAAAGGTGCCCCGGTCTACAAGCTGTCAACCGTCGATTCGGACAGACGAAATCGCTTCAGACTTGTTACATATCTAATTTTCATTGACGGTACACGCAGCAAGCCTTTCTACAGCAACTCATTCTTACTGAGGAGCAAACGAAGCCAGCGAAATTCTCCTTATTAAGCCGCATTAATATATTTTTAAAATACGCTTCAGTTTAAAGACATAAGAGCTTCTTCTGCTTTTTGTATGTCACAAGGTGAATTCAAAATGCATTATTCAAATTTTATGGAATTATTTTCATTAAATTCAGTTAATCATATCAGCGTGGATTTCACCGTGAAAATTACAATTATGTTGAGTTTCCCTCTTCATTCGTCCATCTTCGAATACTAATGGTTTAGTCTTGCAGTATCGTACTAGTGTGTGTTGACTTCTTTTATTTATTAAAGAGAATTTTATAGGTACTTATTGCTGACTTGAAGTTTCTCTGCGTCTTAGCAAGGTTAATTGTTTTAGAATGTGGGACTGGAAAGTTACTTACTATAGACAAATGCAGGATTATCCTGACATGTTAAGCCTCGAGGTAAAATACTACTAATACTAAACAATATTTACCCTAGTACCGATTCGATAGATATAGAAAACAAAATTATTACAAAAGCTACAGATTTGTTTTAAAATAATGTGAATATTATTTGATCCATGCATGAACTAATACTTATGGTTATATACGTGTGTTGTGATACTGTGTACCTTTCTATGAAAAGTTACATACAGCTTTTACTGACGAACGTCTTGTTGTTCTGTATTCAAGTTAAGCTCAATTAAAATAGTTCTTTTACAAATTTAAATTACCAGATTTTTTTCAGTTTCAAGTTTTGGGGTGGTGCCAAATAAATAAACGTGATAGCTGATTGGGACGTAGGACTTGAAAATGATTTTCATCTCGTTAGAGTAATAGACATTTCTGAGTGAGTTTGGATTGACGAGTCAGAGGGCATTTTAATCAGAACAAATAAAACAAAAATTAATAAACATACCTATTGTTGCTTCTTTCTCTCCATTTTCACTGCGATTTTCAGTGCCAGGCGCTAAAACAAACGGCGTGCGCCACTTTTTCGCGCCAAACTGACTAAAGTTCTATGTTTTCTGACTGGAATCGACCATAACAAAATTTTGTCGGTCAGTTTCTTTGCAATCGAAACTCACTCTTACCATCATGGTTGTAAATATAAACACTACAGAATTAGAACTTATATTTTTTTAAAAGAATGTTTGTAAGTTAAAAATCGTGCATATCTTCTTTTCAGAAGCTGTCTGAAGTACTTTCATATGAAAGAATGCCTGTATCAGTGTAAAGTTTTGTTCAGTAACTTTTAGCGAGCTTCATTTGTAGAAATATATTGTAAATATTCCTTGAGCCAATAAGTAATAAGAGGTTTAATATAACTTGCTTGCAATAAAATAATATTAACTTCTTGTGGACATGTCTGGTCATCACAGTAATTGAGTGTTATACATAGTATAAAGCAAGAAAGCAAATAAGTAAATGTAAACTTGTTACAATAAATGCATATTATTTGACTTCAGTGAGCTTCTGTGTCAACTTATTTCAGCGGAAATGATTTATCGGTATCAGTTTTGAAAAAAATGGCGAAGTACAATTTTCGATGTGTACGGTCCATCCATGTCGGATCGCACCTTCACACGACTGACTAAAGAAGGACTAGAAATTATCAGTCCCCAAATGTTTTCGACAAGCAAATAATTTTTCAAAAATTTGAAACAATACCAAGAAAAAAGGCTTGCTTTGTTCAAAGACTCTTCCTTGAGTTGCTTGTGACTTTCTTCCGAAGTCACATAAAGGACCGGTCATTATTTATGGAGGGGGGGGGGGTAAAAATATACTCGAAAGATGAAATAATTAGTGCCTCTCCCTTTCGAAGCAAAAAATTTAAAGTGACCCACCCCCCTCTCCAAAGAAGATGATTTTAGTTTGTGACCCCTGTACAAACACACATACATCTAGAATAAAACAGTATACATGTAGCTGTTTCTCTGGAGCTGACTTGGAGATTTTGAAAGGGAGGGCATGATATATAGTAAAGATATTGTAATGCCAGAATGAAGACAAATTGGCACAGTGAAGGCACAAGTTTCTAGGAGATGCAGGAGAATGCTCCCCTGGTGACAATTTTTAAGTTTAAGGTCTTTTACATGACATTTCCTGCAATTTAAGTGCACTTTTAATCACTCCTGGACTAAAAAGGTTTTAAAAATATAATGTGACCCCCTTTTTCATTAGGAAAATACTTGCGACCCATCATTTTTTATGCACGCTTTCTTTTATAAGAAGCAGATAATTTTGCCGTCCAGGCTCATTAATTGTTGTTACGTTTTATGGCAAATTCAGCCGAAACTGGTCTTAAATTGTTCTTATTTCAAATTTGTTCAACATGCCTGACTGGTTTTATAACGGTAATTAAAAAAAAGATCCGAAACGTAAACATTCATATATATTCCATAATCATACAAAAACTTTGAGCCATATCAACAACAAGGGAAATCACGGGCTTTCTATCAAAGCAGGGGCGTAACCAGCATTCAGGCAGAGGAGGCAAATGGCCTAATTTTCAAAATCCAGACCCCCTAGGAGCTCGTTTTACCCTCTCTAAATTTGAGGTCTGGCTACGTCCCTGCGAAGGATATCATATATATATTGCTATTAAACTTAGTCATGAACTCCATTATTTCGTCTGAAAACATAAAGATTGATTATTATCGTTCTGAACGTCGGCCTGGAGTTGTTCTTGATTTGTTCTTAGCTGTGATGAATTTAGGCAAGTTTGAGCTTATAAAGTTGGTTCATATAAGAAAACGTATAGTTACCGTATCGGACGAAGCTGTAGTGACGTCGGGGGGAGGGGATAGGCATGCTCCCCTTGAAAAAACGTCAGTACTTTAAAGTTTCAAAATCTGATGACTCACTCCCCCCCCCTCCCTTCTACTTACTAGCCAGTCCCTAAGTAAGAAATGCTGCAAGAGTGAGTTCAGTCCCAGTCAGTGTGTGCACGAGCAACAATTGAAGCAGGAAAAAGCTTGAACATGAAAAGCAAATAAACAATTCCCTCTATTAATCCACCCCTTCCTCCTTTGTTATCTAAACTGGGAATTACCTACAAAAACTGAAATGCGACCAAGTATTTTACAGTAATCACTCAGTAATATATAGCACTCTTTTTTTTACTACTTCTAATTTTGTAGAGTGCAGCGAGCAAACTGATAGTTGTCGATATGGTCGTTGTATTGTCATGCCAAAACAGTTCAATTCCGGTGTAGCATATATGAAATGAACATATTTCATTACAGCGACTGTGCAGTTTGTGACAAAGAGATTATTATAAAAGAAATGGTCTGAACCCAGGTGAGTCAATGTTTGCAGTAGAGTGATCGCCCGGGATAGTGTAGTCCTGAGAAGGACTGTTGTTGGTTATTATGATCCAGACAGTCAGAAAATACAAAGTTACTTCATCTCTGCAGCCATGTCGACTATTGATGTTCATATAACACAATTTCCCGTGTTGTTGTGGCCGGCATCGCGACAGTGAAGTTGAGAATGGCAAAGGTTGAAGGACCACAACATATCGTGTAGCTGGAACAGAATCGAGCAGTAGTTTATCATTGGTTTCCCCTGCACAGGAGCTCTGCATAAACCGTCCCAGTATCAAAGTCCATGTTCTCGTGAAGGATGTCTACATATGGGAACCATCCGGGCCAGCCAGCCACACTCAAGATTAGTGTCACTGCCTCCATTTGCTCGGCAGTAATAAGGGTTGTTGCAGAGCAAACCACAGGCATAAACGGAGGACTAGTAAATAAGAATAAAAGTGTAAAGGAAAATTGATGATGCGAAATAAGATAAAATGTATGGGAAAATCAAACTCGTTAAGAAAAGCAACTCCGAGCACATATGCGAAATTGAATAAAGTATCATTTATGTTGTGAGTTGTATTTTGCGCGCGATTTATCGCGTTATTTGCTCGCTAGGTGAAAATTAATTGCTGCCGAAGGCAGCACACTATTCCCGTTCTGAATCGAAGCACAGGTTGTCAGGATGTCGGATCTGGATGTTAACATTCGTTACCAAATTCGTGTAAGCCTGGCCCTCAGTGGTTTGAACGTGACATAGTGGGTCTGGTTCCAAGGATAGATCTCATGTTTTCACAGCGTCGGCTGTTGTTCCGGTTGAAAGTACACGAATTTCACTAGGATTCATAAACTTGATCTACCACAACTTTTAAGATATCTGTCAAACCGATTGCACACAGTTTCTGAAAGATATTTTCAAGTCTTTGGCCGATGTGCTGGGGGCGCAAATGCAAAATCACAGGAAAATGGAGCAGTAATGACTTCTGAGCGGCCGAGTTCGTGCGACTGGCATTATTCATCGGTGTTTCTTCGCCAATTCAATCTTTGCCACTGCAGCAATGGCCCCAGGTACCTGTGTTGTAGAGGTAAATTTACATTTTCAAACTGAGTGTCAGTGAGTGAGTATGAGTTTAGGCTTTGCATATACCATTGCCACTGACATTTGTACAAGGATTTCGATGCATGTCATGAAGTGCCGTGTTTTAAACACCAGCGGAAGCAATTTGAGAAGCGTATTCAGGTAATCCTATTTGTAGTGTTCAAGAGTTTGATTTGAAACTTTTAAAATTTAATATATTTTCAAGACGAGACATGCGTATTAAACGGTTGAACTTGGACTTGATCTTTGCTTTTGCGTCGCCACGAAGTTGCAAGAAATAATAAACAAAGAGTTTATCATTTATCAAATACAAATGGATGGACTTATGTTATTGTATACGGTATATCGGCAGGCCCTGCAGATCGGTATTTACAGTGAATGCAGTTCGCCAGTACTCTACTTGCGATAGTAACTGCTAGTTCTATGTACTACAGAGACTTTAAAGGCGAGAAAGACGACATTCGGAACAACACTATAAGTCGCAATGATACTCGAACGATTATCACTATGGCTTTAATTTTCCCCTCAAAAAAATCTCAGATACATTTCGCTTTACTCACCAGTCCTGGACTGCCTACTTCGTCTGCCCAGCAAATATCTGGTAGTGAATTCATCTGTTCAGCCCTTTTCTTTGCCTTTGTTGCGAGGAACTCGAGGTGCTGAACATAACACTTGCATGTGCTTTCGTCCACATTGTATTGTGAGCTGGCCTCTTGTATGTTCGTGTTGCTAGTCGAGGACAGCTTTCCCAAAGCAAACAATTTCTTCACCTGAACACTTGTGAGAAACTTATCAATCAATTCTGTCTTTGCACATGCCAAATATTTTCCTGGTACAGAGTCTCTGAGTGCTGGCACTGAAGACCGCTCAACAGGAACACCCACGGCCCACCCTTCTGCCTTACATGCATCACATGGATCTGGTGAACACGAAAACTTCAGTACTCAAGATAGTATACTGTCCATGATGCACTCCTTCAACTGGTTGAGCTTGGAGAATATAAAGCATTGCCACACATCTTTGGCTCGTTTCTTTTGGGAAGCCCTCTTCCAACATAACATTTGCCTGTGCTTTGGATAACTTGAAACAGACAAGTAGCTCAAGATTCTGGCAGTTACAAGCAGCCGTTGTTACATTTCTATGATAAATAAGTTGTGTTTTGTACATATATAAGTTAACACATGTATTTCATCGATAGTGGCACAGTTTTATTGTTGCATCACCAGACAGTGAGTTTGAACATGAAAATTAGATTTCACCCCCTCCTTTGATAGAGTAATTTACATGTTTCCCCCCTCTCTTGGAATATGATTTTACATTGTGCCCCGCTTCCGTTGCTCAACTCCCTCCCGATAATTATTGCACAGCCCCTTAACGTTATACTTGACAAGTTGTTTTAAAAATGCTTCTTTGAATTGTATTTAGGACAAATGCAATACTGTTATCTGTAGAATGTTCAACCCGCAGACTAGGGGTTATAGAATATGCACCCCAAGAAAACCTGAAATCTAGAAGCTCTAAAACATCTTTTTCAGCGTTGCTTGTGCATGTGCTTGTGTCATTCCTGTCCTTACAGGTGAAATAGTGAATAAGTAGAGCAACATGTGCGAAATGTGTACACAAGAAGAACGGACGTGGCCATTTTGTTCCACTTGTGCTTATTCTCACTTCATGGCTGTCCTCGTTGGCTTGTGCGTATCTTGTGCTTGTTCTGTGCTTATTCTTATTTCACCAGTGAGAACCAGGCCAAGCACATCTTAACAGGATCGGGATTTTCCTATCCCGACGGTGTGTTTGGCGGGAAGCGGCAGACTCTAGTTCGAATCGGGACCGACGAAAATGGATTATAGTTGGACACTCTGCCTCTGATTGGCACCCTGGTCATCATGGGAGCATTCATTTCAGTATATGGCGCAAATTTCTATATTTAAGATATTAAGGTGCAATATAGACACTTTTGAAGTGAGTATAGAGAAATGATTTTTAGAACTGGTCGATTGTTTTAAATAATTCCCCGATTCCAAACAGCGAACCATCTGTTCCAGATGTTTAATGGAATAAACCCTCCAGTTTGAAAACTCATTCAGTTGCCAGTTATTTTACTTGTTTAGTCTCGTACCGGCTTGTGATGTAATGGATTTAAGCCCCTTTCACACTGCACTCGATTGTTGGTTATGCTCAGATAAGTGTGGTTCCCATATGCCAACGTAGCCCACACAACTGAATTAATAGGTACTCCAAACTAGCACAGGTACACTTTTATCAGAGCCAAACCAAATATCCAGTGTAGTGCAAATAGACCTTAAGGTGTGTGAACACATTTCGTGGTAGAAACAAATTCAAAATCGTACGCATCATAGTGTTTCACTTGATACACTACATAACAAGATATTCCAGTATATCATAGGAGTACATCAAAATGACATAATTTCGCTGTGGCAACCCCATACCCCTAAAATTCATCCTTAAACTTACAAAATACGACTTTCTCTCCAAAACTGCTCATTAACTTTTTGTTAAATTTTGTATAAAATGTTATTGCTGCTTAAAAAATTGTGTAAAAGTTTTACAAACAAATCTGACAGAGGGCGGGATGGATCAGAAATTACCATCAAAGCATTTAAAAACACACTTTGCGCATGTTGAAAGTGTTTTGGAGCCTCCTTACTGAAATTTTTGAAAACTTCCCTTAGCTCAGAAGTAAATAGAATGTTTTATTTAGATATCCCAATTTTTCTTCTATCACCATTCACTCTGTGCTACATAATGGAATATAATAACTCTTTTTTAATACTGTAAGAGAATGAGAACAACGTCTAGATAAAGGACTCTTCAAATATGCAAAAATAGTTGAGTAAAACATTTCGTCAGAGCATCAAAAACTTGTGGCATGCAGGATCATGATGGTTTAAAAAAAGTCATAAGCGATAAAAGGATAATCCCTTATCACTTGTCCATCTAACTTTCCACACCCACTTGTCAATTTTACGAAACAAGTAACACCAAACACTTCTATTCTTCAAGAGATGTAAAATGTAATGGTCATGTTAGGGTTTTTCATGAACTGCTCAAATGTTAGGTTTGGTGGGGATTTTCAACTCTTCAGTTGTAAGAAATGAGTAACACCAACACTTCTACAAAATTCAAAGTGGATGGTCAGGGATTTCATCACTGAACTGGTTCAAAGTTAGGACATTCTGGTTTTTTGAAAAATTATATTTAGGCGTAGCAGAGCAAGGGTTAATCCTTTCCAAGGTTAAAGACAATCATATCCTAACTGACGAAAGAGTCGGGTGACTGAGTGACTAGACACGTTTAAATATAGCTTAAGAGGTCAGTTATGATTATTTTGTCTCTGCCACGCCTGCTTCTACCTTTTTCCTTCTGGACAATGTGAATCATAACAATCTGACAAGAACTTAGCAGAGAATGTTAAGGTCAATGTTGAAATAATAATTGTGCTATTGACAACCCTGGCAATGACACCTTAACTCTAATAATCCATTTTAGCACAGGTGTGAATAATCTATGGGTGCATTCGTTTGCCGAGAACATTCCGGATTAGGAATAGCCGGAATACTCGGTAGAGCCGTTCGAATGGGAGCTATTCTCATTCCGGTTTCCTTGGAATTCTCTTCCAGCCATTGTGCTCTGGGCCCGGTTCCTCAAAAGCCGATTATTTATAAGACTAACCCAGGATTAGGACTAAATTTTATTTTAGATTTCTGAACCTCTGATTTATTACTCATTGTTTTAAGAAGTGTTGTGCAAACATAAAACACTCACCCAATTGACTAATCCATGATTTGCTGCCGAAGTCAACCTTTGGAAAACAGAATCAAATGGTGGGTTAAATTTTTAATCCTGGATTAGAACTAATCGACTTTTGAGGAACTGGGCCCTGGGTAATAATCCAGATTAGTGACGTTATCGGCACAATAATGACCGCCATCGACCGCTACCGCCATGTTTTATGTTGTTGTTTTGAAATAAACCGCTGACTGAAGTATGAGAAACTGCTTGCTCGAGCTTGCTCGTGGGAATATTCGGAATAATCGGAACAATCTTTCGTTTGGTAACTAGATATCCAGCTCTTCTGGAATATTTAACAATTAGTCTCTGAAATCGAGGTGCAGAATAGTGGCAGAATAGTTTACCGAGATGCGAAGCATTGAGGTAGATATTCTAAAAGCCACTATTCACCGAGATTAAAGAGAATAATTGTTTTAGTATACACCAACGAGGTGACCTCCAAAAATTGGCCACAAAAATATACACTTTTTCGATCTTTTGTTGTTCAACTGAAGCTTTAGAGAATTTACGTGCGACCACAAACCTCCAGCTGAGCTGGCTCAGTGGTCTACTTTAGGTTCAAAGGACATGCGCAAGAACTCGCAGTACTTCCCGAGGTCCAGTTAAATCAGAAGTTACATTTCTTCTACAGCTCTTCAAGGTTTACTACTACAGTGTGAGACAATGGCTGATTAACCAATAAGATTAAACAACTTTGTGCCAAGCAAACGGATAATTCAACATGCAATGTTTACAGGAAATGAAACTAAATTCAACTCAACCATGTCAACACGAGCGCCACCGATCATGTACAATGCCACGGATGTGTTTGACAGCACTGTGTGAATTACTTTGAAGGGTTTTTCAATGGAAAGTTGTCTTGGAATAGCTCGCTGTGCTTGCTTGAATGACAAATGAAAGAGACTACTGATGGTTTGAACTCAAGAGCGGTAATTATGGAAACAGTTTATTGTACTGGTTGCCTTCTCTATTGAAATGCAGTTCATCGGCGGCGTTGTAGAGGTAAGCTTTGCTTTGTTTCTTGCAGAAACATACCATTTCAGCTGTGCTAGCTTCATTAAATTTTATTTGCAAGCTAGTCAGCCAAGGGAGTTTGCTTTTTATGCCACTAAGGAACAACGAAATCCCGCTCACGACAGCTGCATCTGTACAGTAAACAACAGATTTCAGTTGTTGAACTGGCCTTTGTCTGTAGTCAGTACTTGTAAGTTGTATCTTGACTGGTTTTTTTACTTTGAATACTGTGACACCAACCTTCGTTGCTTTTGTGTATTGTCTGGAGGTGTATTGACTTGAATTTCAAACGTTC
>JANVCK010255182.1:0-15987 GCA_026546655.1 Epizoanthus illoricatus | reverse complement strand
TTAATCATAAATAACAGCAAAAACACTTACCCCCCCAATTCAAATAAAAAATGTCATGACCCCCTAAATAGGCAGTCCCCCCACCACTAAGCCATTTTTTTCAGTGGCCCCTCTCCCATTTTCTAAATTTTGTGATGCCCCCCTCTTTATTGCCAGCCCACCCCCTGGCATAAATACAATGTAATGAATGGTCCCTAACATCAACATTTGTAAGTTTACCAAGTTTTACTGAATAGTAACTGTGTGGTGAACTACGCTGTAACCACAATTGCTAAAATAAGAAACTTCTGCACACTAAAGTCTCTTATTTTCATGATTTTTGAAATATCACCACATTCGTAATATACCAGTACAACCAAACTACCCCAAACTTGGTAAGGATTTGTTTTTTTATAATTAATTACATTACTATGCAAACTCGGACCCAGTCCTCTTTCATTTTGTTATGGCTAATTAATTATGTGGCACCTTGTGATTTTTTTCATGTTAAATTGTTGTCCAAGCCACTGAGGTGCCAACTTTGACACAGTTTGACATGCAAATACTGCACATAACAACAATCTTGCTGTTTATAGACCTGTCCAGACTTCTGATTCTGTGTAACTTTTAATTTGTGTGATAAAGAAATATATGAAGCTAATCAGATCTGCAGGGCGCAATATTAATAATAATATTTAGACTTTATTTGCATGCTAGCATACATACAGCTCATTACCAATTTGGTAGAATATTGTAGGGTTAAATTTCAACCTGAAACACACATAATTTTATTTTGAGTCCCAGATTATCCCCTTTATGCAAGAAATATTTTACGAATGATTTATAATGCAGCGCAATTGGGAAATGGTTATACGAAATATACAGCACCACCTCTGATTTGCATGAGTCGAATGTGAGAGACTATATTCCTGGGCAGGGGCTAGTTTAGATATGTACAGTATTTTCAAAGCATCTGAAACTAAGATTTCAACATGACATGATGGCAAACTAATTAAGATGCCTTCCTTAATATGCCACAGTGAATGTTTAGTGCAGAAGTGTCTAAACTACACCAAAGCTGCAGTCAGCTATTGCATTGATCTATAAACCAATACTGCAGCAGGACTAGCACTTGTTTTTTTACCACATCAGCTCAATGACTGAGGGAAGAAGACTGGTATGCTTTAATGTTTGATATGAATTGCACAGACATCATGTACACTTGTGATGCAATTCTGTCAGACAGGATTGTATCTACACTTCACAAAAACCTGACACTGTGTCAGTGATCAGGTGGTTAATCTCCAACATAGTCCCTCACATGTCACTAGCCACAACTTTGCTACAGCACCAGTGAAATCAAAATTCAGTATCAATCACTAAATATTTGAGGTCTTGGCATCTTCCATTTCTGGTGAGGCGAGATTTGCCTTCAGCTGGTGCTGGAAGCAATACTGTGTTGTATGTGCATGTCCACTTGTTAGGACTCTCGCTCTGTGACCCAGTACAAGTTTCCCTTTACTTGTAACTCATAAAGGAAATGTTATAGTTCTGTTGATCTCAGTACAGTGTCCGGCACAGATGAAACTGGTCTTTCGACTGGTTCAGGAGTATATGTGAAGGTGAGACCTGTTGGATATATAACCCCATCACAGCGTACCAAACTGACTGCTACTTCTGTTGGCTGTCGAACAAATCTCCAGCCACCACGTATGGCTGAGATGTCCGGCACTACACACAATAAGCTCTCTGCACACCTAAGAAATGTGGGAAAGATCTCTATGAGTTGCATACGTACTGATTATTACTCTAGACAGTTTTCATTGTGACTTTTATTGGATACAACAAAAACGATAATTTAAGGTATTTTAAAAAATGTTGTATATAAGTTATACTATTAATATAATATTGATGAATTAATAATATTTATTTATAGTATTAAATGATGTATATAATTTATACTGTAGAATAATGTATAAAATTTAGACTGTTAAATGATGTGTGTGCATGTGTGTGGTATACGTGCACAACAGGGTCATCAAATGAACCCATAGCACCTGTTGTGGATGTAACAAGTAGATGTTATGGCTTTAAAAGTACCAGCAGATCCCCCTACTTGTTTGTACCTTATGTGCTTGATCCCACCTCTTACCAATGACACTTGCAATGTTACATCCATTATAAAAGTTACTGAGAACCCTCCACATTAAGTTACTGAAATGACTGTGTGTGACAAAATAACTTGACAGCAAAAGAACACAATCAAAGGCTCTGTATCCTCTTAAGGTTTAACTAGGCCTTAAATCAAATGCTTATTAACTTTTTTGTTTTATTTGTGTATGTTTAATTTCTAAACATAATTATATTAAAAGTGTATATACATCCATGGGTAGTTTAGATACAGATATGAACAGGTGCTCCCTGCAGGGCTTTTCAGCTACCTGTTTACATGAAGAACAAGGTTCCAGTAGTTGAGGGTCTTAGCCAGACCACTGAATGGGTTAACAACAATTACTGTCTGAGACGTTGAGTAGTGCCCTTAGTAAACAGACCACAACACCGGCATTAGCCTACTCCTAGACCAACGGCTTAACGTCCCTGTCCACGGTTAGTTTTTAATGTAAATACATAACTTTTGTGTAAACAGTGCCTTTGAACCACCACCACCACCATCATCATCATTATCATTATTATTCATCCCCCTCCCATGTTAAGCCTACCTGTACATAGTCTCAGCCTCCACATCGCCAAACCAAACCTTGAGGTTTGCAGTGAAGTTTTCCCCAGTGAGCTCTAACATTGCCACATCACCACCTCCATTCAACTACAATGACAACAATTAGCAGCAACAACTAATTAATAAAGTTATGACATAAAATGGCTTTGTTCCTATGGTCAGAGTCATTATACTATATACCATAAACATCTGCTTACCCATGTAAGAATAAAAAGAACAAGTAATTGTGTTCCTTGACTTTGCACTAATTGCCATATATGGCAGCAATGCACCGTCTGAGTAACTAGAATTTTCTGAAAGTTCTAAAACTGTACAAAAAATACAACATACCATACATGATTGAAACTGAATTCATTTTGTGTGTTGGTTTTTCTTCAGGTCAGTAAATTATAATGAGAATATGCACTGCAGTCCAAGCCATACCTGAAGATGGTTTACAATTGGCACTGGTGTCACTGGTGATATAACTGGCCCCATTCCCTCATAGAAACTGTACTCGGCTTTATCTGAAATAAGGTACTTATTGTTACTATTACTATATAAATTAGCATAATTATTATTAGTTAGTGAGAAGGTCAAACACATGGCCTCCCTTGCAACCCAATTTTTTTCATTGGCTGGTACCAATGCTCCCCCTACCCCCCACCCCCTCCAATTTTTACCACCTACATGTATTTCTGTATTTCAGACAACATAATTATGCAAAATTATCATGAGGGTAGTTATAATTAAACTGTTAATAATACTCAGACAATTACCTGTACTTATAATGGTCCATGACGCCCCATCATTTATCATCTCCTTATTTGGTTCCTTGGGACAAGGTGTAGCCTGTAAAATGGTTTTATTGTACTATTATTTTAGTAACAACTGGGGTAAGCTAGATTCAGATTCATTTTATTTCCATTTAATTTACATTCCTAATATTTGTAATACCTGGTTAATTATACACACAATAATTGTTGGTTAATATACAAGTTTAAACATGGTATGCTTCTTGTTATATAATATAATTATAATGACTGCAAATTTTATAAGTATAATTATTATATACTTGTACACACCTGGAATTGAATAATTCTTTCTTGTGACAGGCAAAGGTACATTCGTTCTGTATCCTTCATGTAGAATGCAACCTTTAACAAATCATCATGTAAAGCATTAACAAATTTCATCCAAAAAAATTAAATAAAAAAAGTAACAAATTTCGTCATTTCCTTTAATTATGTAACTTACTGGTAACACCTAACTAACAGTTAAATGTAACTTAATTGACTTAATCAGTCACCATTCAAAACCTCTGTCATTATTTTACCCTCTTCCAAAATAAGAGAGGAATGACAAAGGCACAGTGGGACAAAGAGCTTGATCATTTACCAGTAAGCAATCCAAATAACATAATAAATATATATTATGAAAAATACCTTATGCAGCTGGGATACAGGATCATCTGCATCTAAGAGTGCCGTTTGTTTGTCAACTTTTCTTATGATCTGGTAAACAATAAGGAATGGAACTGTTTTTTGTATAATGCTGTCAATGAATAAATAATTTAAATAATAACGCTGTTGTAAGACTTGTGCACTCCTGCCCTCACTCTGCCACTGATTTTTTCTACAACTTTTACCAATTACAGTAGAATGTACACTTGATAGCTTGTACCCCAGTTACACATACAACTCCCTAAATGTATGTAGATTCATCATTTATCAATCTCAGGGATGGATTTAGAAGGGATGAGAGGGGTTCTGCCCCCTTTTTAAGAGGGGGAGAGGGAGGGGTTGTGGCCCCTCTTTTAGGAGGGGAGAGTTGTGTCCCCTTCTAGGCAGAATAGGGGGTTGTGCCCCCTTTTTAAGAGGGGGAGAGGGGTTGTGACCCTCTTTTAGGAGGAGAGAGGGGTTGTGGCCCCCCTTTTAGGAGGGGAGACAGTTGTGGCCCCCCTTTTTGTCATTTCACATAGGAAATGCAGCTAGATATTACAATTTTACTGAGGTGGGTTCTTCAGCTCCCTTTCCA
This sequence comes from Epizoanthus illoricatus, assembly GCA_026546655.1. Taxonomy (NCBI): domain Eukaryota; kingdom Metazoa; phylum Cnidaria; class Anthozoa; order Zoantharia; family Epizoanthidae; genus Epizoanthus; species Epizoanthus illoricatus. The sequence goes on along the minus strand of JANVCK010255182.1, from coordinate 11,255 downwards.
CCCCCGCCCCTTTCTGAATTTTCTGGATCTGCCCCTACAGCTCACAGGAACTCAAACTGCAAAAGTTTGGAATGAAATATTTCCTCTAAGTTTAAAGGATAGCATATCCCTTATGGTTTTTAAGAAATAATTCAAAACTTCCTGCTGTCTTCATAGAAGCTGGAGTATTTCAACCTTTATATAAGCTGAAATACCCGAGCACCACCTATCTCTATTTGTCAATAAGTCAACTGTAGTTAAAACACTCCATCACTTATTAGTCTGCATTTCTAACACTGCATCTGCCTGTCACTTTGATTTTCAATTTATTTAATTTTTTCTTCTGTTTATAGGGTGAAGGAAAATTGCTTAACCCCTCTCAGGGTTAATTCTTACACCCTCCACCTTTTCACTTTATTATTACTGTAATCTCTATATGTATTAATCTGTGAAAATAAAAACTGTTGAGTTATTTTTACTTAATAGGTTTGTGTAATCAGGATTCTACTGTAATTCTAGCTGTATCACCAGATAGCTTTCTCCACTGATACAAACTGAGTGTAACTTACAAGTCTGGGGAGCGCCATTCCTGTCTGCGAGCAGACCAGCTTGACTGTTGAGCCATAGTGTATGTAACCTTCCCTCACACTAAACTCTTCACTTTCTGACTCCTCATTGTCCACTAAAAGAACAGCACTTAAATAGTTACAAACTTGACATTCAATTGTTGGTCTAGTCTAGAATACAGTATCATGTTTGCAGTAAAAGTAAAGTCTGCTCCAGGCAATTGCAAGTATTGAAGACACCAATGCAAAGTGGCTTATCAGGGCTGGCCCCGGTTGTTCAAAGAGTGGATAGCGCTATCCAGCAGATAAATCCTTATCCAGCAGACCAGTGTAAACTATTTCACTTATTTTATAAACTGGATAAGGATTTATCCACTGGACAGTGCTATCCACTCTTTGAACAACTGGGGCCTGGAACTTAACTCCAATTTTTGTAACATGAAGTGATTAGGTATTAATATTCCTAGGAATATATATTGCCAGCATCACCTCTGGATGGGATGCTACTCCATCGCAATGTTATCCCCTAGCACTTTGCAAGGATGCCTCCAGTAAGTGGGTCAGGTACCCATGTATACTCTTTGGTGGATAGTGGTAGTGATGAGGTTTAACAGTGGATATGTCTCAACTTACAGAGGTGTATTGTGAAGGCTCCCCACTGCTGGCTGCTGGCATGGAAGTTGCCATCCTCCACATGGAGATATCTTGTACTTACTGTTTGAGATCGCAATCGGTTGAACAGTGCGACAGTTGAACCTGACTGAATACACACTGGATTGAAAATAATAATAATAATATTTAATAATGGTAGAGATGAGTTTCTGCTTACTCAAGGTTGGCACAGCAGGGGTCTGGGGGGGGGTGACCTCCTCATCCCTCAGGCCCAGTAATTGTTTTGCAGTTGCTCAAGTGCTCTTAATAGTTTTAACTGCACCATGCACTTACATGTGCATAACGAGGGTTCCAGAAGTCATCAGAAATAATCTAACAACATCTGATTTTCAAGAACTTCTCCAGACCAAAATACATTTGAGTATTACCCAAACTTGAGACAACTGTTCACCTCTTGTTGCTCGGTCAATTGAGGATAAATCCACACCCCTTTACTTGCAAAGGGTGGCAGTACAGTATGCAACTATACTACATTGTGACTTATGAGAATGAAAAAAGGGTTTTAATACATTGTAAGTATCAAGAACAAGACATGAGAATGATCCCTTTTAATACCACTCCTTTAGGAAAATATTCCATCCCTCTTCCACAATCAACAACATACAAACAGCCTTACAAAATTAATTCAACTTCCTGCATGCAAGGTTGACAAGTGACATTCATTATCAAGTATTTAGTTCAAATATTGATGTACTGCAGCAACAACCTTTTGTGCTGGAGCTTGTAAAATTTGGAAGATTCAAAAACTGTTTTCAAATAATAAATTATTTTAATTCATGTTTCATGAGCATTTACATTTAATTGTAATCCTCATCTTGTCTGACCTCCCCCATTTATGTGTGTAATTTACCTTGCATCTGATTCCATTAGCCAGATTTCATCCCCCCCATCTCTGTCTCCTGTCCCCCCTCATCCCTACCAACTGTGACTTGTTACTATGATACTTACACTCAGCATTCTTTAATGACTGTTTTTTCTTCGAGGGTTTCGATATTACTTTTATTCTTCTTGAGCTGAAGATGCCCACATGGTCTCTTGTGGGGTATAACAACTGCAACACAACAAGTGTAATATATGAAATTAACTTGCCAGTCAACCGCTGCTGAACAGTGTAGAAATAATGTACTGCATTTCAAGTTTACAACATCTTTAACACATTCTACTGTATAATGCATTCTTACTACTATCAGTAGCATTTACTCACCTTTACTGACAACAAAAAGTGTTTCCTCTTATCTGAATCAGAGATAAACAGTGTTTTTGCAGCACCATATCCCTGTACAGATTCAAGTAGAACATAATAGTAAATACTAGATGTAACAACAAGTAAAATATAGGAGGGAAGAATTAAAGTTTTATTCAACAGCCTAGGATATGATAACATTTTATCTTTTTTGAATATTTGACTGATATGGGGAACTCCAGATTTGTGACAAGTCAGCTTGAAACATTCTCTGTGGCTGGCAGTTACATGTACATCTACTAACAATAACATGAGCCTCTTAATCAACCCAACCACCCCACCCATGTCCCCTTCCTGTCACCGTCAACCCAACCACTCCACCCATGTCCCCTTCCTGTCACCGTCAACCCAACCACCCGACCCATGTCCCCTTCCTGTCACCCTCAATCCAACCACCTCGCCCATGTCCCCATCCAGTGACCCTCAATCCAACCACCTCACCCATGTCCCCATCCAGTCACTCTCAATCCAACTACTGCACCCATGTTTCCTTCCTGTCACCCTCTATCCAACCACCTCACCAGTGTCCCCTTTCTGTCACCCTCAATATAACCACCCCACCCATGTTCCCATCCAGTCACCCTCAATCCAACCACCCCACCATGTTTCCTTGCTGTCACCCTCAGTCCAACCACCCCACCCATGTCACTATTCAGTCACCCTCAATCCAACCACCCCACCCATGTCCCCTTCCTATCACCCTCAATCCAACCACCTAACCCAGGTCCCCTTCCTGTCACCCTCAATCCAACCACCCAACCCATGTTGCCATCCAGTCACCCTCAATCCAACCACCCACTCACATCTCCTTCCTGCCACCCAAATTCAACCTCTATAAACAAACTATAACAACCTTATCCTCAATCAACAACTGTTGCATATCTTGGTCACTGTTGCCAATCCCAATGAAAGCAACAGGTTGTTCACAACAATCGTCGTCCGTACGTTGCAGGAGCTTTTGCCGCTGATGCCATCCTTCTCCTACCAGGTATAAACATGGTGGTGGGCAGAAAAACCTATATTGCAGATAACAATGGCAAAACGTTAGTCCTTGTCCTCTTACTGCAATAATTCTCAAATATACATGACAGTTTGTAAGAATTTACCCAAGAGAGCTAGACTAGTTGAGATACAAAACAACTTACCTTAAGAAGCTTTATTCATGCATTCTAACCTACCTGCTTGACCTATGTACTACAGAAAGGAGATGGCAATTTGGCCCCTTCTTCACTTTCTTATGAAAATTAACAACATCACAATTGGTATAATAACTAATTTCTGGTTGACACAGTCGGTAAGATCTCTGACTGCCAACCCAAGGGTCCTATAGATTTGATCCCTGGCCTTGCCAAAGGTTGAACATTTGTGTGACCTTCTTTTGCCACACCGTCAATGGACAGGGATGTTAAGCCATTGGTCTTTTCTCCTAAAACAATATCTGCCAAGGGGAGTTGGGTAGCGATCCCGGTGTTGTGGTTGAGGGCCACATGGACGATTACTTTGTGTTAATGTATCACCCTCAATAAATATGGTGTGTTTAATTGATCTGTTATTGTTTTGTGTAATTCAGTGCAAACCAATCTTGATCTGCACCTATGTGCACTCAACAGGGTTGCTTAATAAAACAAAAAGGTTATAAATATTTGATTTCATTTCTGTGATGCAATACCTTTTTTCATTGCCATAAGACTTTTGAGCCACTTTAGCATGTAGAATGATGACAGTCTGGTGACCATTTGGTGGTTCAATCTCTGTTAGATATCTGTTCATTGCTGCTCTTGTCAACTTCTGGGAATGGAACATCGTATCAAGATGAACTGGCATCCTGCAGTAGAAACATGATGCAATATGACAAAGTATTACCTTTAAAAAGCAAAACAATGTCTATGGCTAATCCTTAACTCTACAAGGGTTTCTATTTGTTGTCTCAGACTTAGGCCCTATTCAGACTTGACTGTCTGAACGTAAATTTTTTTGAGTGCCCATGCAAATTTCTTGGCATGTGCCCAGGCATGGGCACCACCTGCAGAGGTAGGACCAGGGCACTGTGCTCGGGCACCAGCACCAGTCTGAAGAGGGTTTCATTGGTGACCGAGACCTTGTTCATATTTCTTTGCAATTTACAAAGCAAAAGGCAAGTTGGCAGGTTAGAAGGGTCCAAGAGAAAATTATTGAAGACTATATATAATAGTTTGGACAGACTTCTAGGAAGCAGCTCTGATGATATTGTTTAAGTTAGCTTTACATTGCAGGTCAAAAAGAAACAATAAGCCTAATTAGAAAACACAATGACTGCACCTGGCATTCAGCCTGTTACCATGAACACAATGAATAATTGGGCATGCTTGGGCAAATTTGCCTCCAGAACACAGCATATTTTTTGGTGCCTGGGCACTGTGCTGGATGTGGCCTTAGTTACAATATCCCATTTCTGAATACTCCAATTCCTGAGAACAAATTTAGGCTTGGTGCCAAATTTTCATACATTTGCTTTACTGCTTTCACTATCCTGACCATAGCCATTTTTCACAAAAGTATGGAGACAAGTTGACACCATCTTGTGCTCTTTCCAGACTGTGCGATGTTGAGACATTATTTTCAATTCATTTCAATAGATGGTGAACATTGTGTGAATGGCAGGGACAATACACATATTTCATACTTTATTGGCAAAGGTGCAGGAATAATCAACCATTTTTTCCAGCAGAAAAAGTAAATTAATATCCCTGCTTGCCCCTTTTGACTCATTCCTGGGTATAAGGATTTGGGGATTTACATTGACTCATGCATTAGTTCTTCAGATCCAAATGCAGTAGAGAGTGATGCAAATGGAACCAACAGTGATTTTACAACACAGTGTTTGTGTCCCACTCCCCAATGTCCTAAAACCTATGTGAGGTCAAAGTTTACTACAATTGTACATACAGAACCTAACAAGTTTAGAACCACAAACTGAACATGTGTTACAGAGTACGAAAGAGTGGCAAGGTCCATTGTACTTCTGCAGAAAAATTATGCACTAATGATATCCATGAACTCATCCTTAAAGTTAAGGTATTCAAGTTCTGTTTGTCAGCCAAATAACGAATATATTTGCATCATGAACAAGAAATTAATTACTATATTTGAACTATTTGCAATACATGTAGCTATACTTACCGCTCTTGCTTTGTTCCATCATCTTCATCTAATGGAGATGGTGGCGTTGATGGTGGGCTGATGGGGTGTGACACTGGTTGTAAGTTAATGGTTATTTGTCTCCTGTCATGCAAGCTCACATTACGTTCATGACCATGTTTAGGTGTTGATGTATAACCTCCTACCATAGGATAAGGCCCACGACCTATTGTACAAGTACATACTAATTTATACCTACCAGTATTTTATGTATAATCATAATAATAATTGTATTTTGTAGCTGAGGGGAAGAATAAATCATCTAGCCTAAGAAGGAGATGACAACATTTTGTATGTAAAATTATATGAATACCTCCTTGAAGAGAAGGTGTGCTTGAACCCTCCCCCTCCCCAGAATTTCCTGGCAATCCAACCCCCCCCCACACCTCTAGGGAATTTCCAAGTTCCTCCTTCATGGGGGTATATTTTTAGGCCCCTAGCCAGGAATTTCTCTTGGGGGGGGGGGGGTGAGGTGGAGGAAGAGATAAACATTTTTCACAGGCCTGATTTTTCATCCAGTGGCTTGGGTAGAGTTAAACATTATTTTCCAGGACTCAAATTTTTCATTCCGGGCGGGAGGTAGACAATTTTTTCGGGTGCTTACTTTTCATTTGAAGAATGAGCCACAAATCTGAAAGGGTTAGTTTTTAAGCACTTACTGGAAGGGGGTTCATTTGACTTTTTCATTGCATTTTTTTCTAAATATTCTGCTATATTTTTTCTACATGCATGCTTTTCTGGAACTACACAATTCAAAATTGTGTTTATTGTGGAGAAAACTACTGGTACAGTATCTATTTTCCTAGTTTCAGTCTAAAACTTTGCTGGGGAAGCATGTCCCCAAATCTCCCAAGAAAGTTGCATGTTTGGTGTTAAATGGGCTTACAAGCCAAAAACATTTAGCGACGCCCCTGTTTGTGCTGTTTGTCAAATAAACATAAATACAGTCAACTAGGGTTTGTACAGATTTTTGTATGCAAAATTTCAGACTTTTTCCAGACATTTTCCAAACCATTTTTTTAATTTTTCCAGATCAAACAAGGGCAGGTGAAACAAGAAATGCATTAGTGATCATCGTGAAACTGCGCATTGAAATACAAAGACCAGCAGTTACGGACTAAACATAGAAAATCCTGACCTTTCCAGGTCTGAAAAATTCAAGGCTTTTTCCAGATTTATAAGACTTAGTAAGAACAATTTACGCACCCCCTGTACTTTATGTTCAATGCAACTAAAAATACAAATTTGACTTGCACTGATAAGGAAAAGCACGAATTGAGTCAAGGATGCTATCTGGTCCTATATAGACCATGCAAATGTTATTGTTTATCGAATCCCTTTTATAATAAGAACATATTCTCACTCAGACCACTCTGATTTGGCTTTCTCTGTTATTTCATGCAGCTTTCATATTTGTTGATGCAAATGGTCATTAATCATGTGTACTGATCATGAAGTCATAAGAATGTCTAAACAACAAATCTATCACAACTGTTTATCGCTGTTTTCGTTTGCTACATTTTATAAGTGCTCAAGATAGTTACTTTTCCACTTCTTTGTCATTATTAATTGTTAGGAAACATAAGTTTAAACGTTCTGAAATACTCTTAGTTTTAGAAAGTAGACGCAAATGTAGATGTCACGGCTAAATGACTGTATTACTATATAAAATTCGTTTATCGACCCAGGCTAGGTCAGTGGTCCAATTTTTATAAAGAAATTCAATGCGACTCTTTCAGTCTTTGTTCCAAATATTAAAATGTGCCAAACACAGTTCTAATTACAGGCAGCGAACACCACTTTTTCCGAATGTAGGTTGGATACTGAGAAATCTCCTACAGACCCAGAAACAAGACACTTTGATATGTTTACCGTTTAATATCACAAAGGCAAATTACATTATTTTGACAGACACAAAAACATAACTCACGAAACGTCCAATGCGTGCATAATAGTTAATACAGGATCGAACAACACATCGGCAGCAACAAACACTGAAATTATAATTTGTTACAATTTGTTATTGGCTAGTCCACTCGGGTTTAAATTCGTAAAGATTCGCCGATAAGATATGACCAGACTTCTAATCGGAATACGCTTCGCTAAACCCGCCTGATATTACTGATATTGAAAATGTTTGCCTGAGAAAATCCTAGAAAATTTTCCCACAGTTTTCATTCGCTAATAGTAGGGTGTCATTCATAATAAGCTTCTTCGTTTGTTCTGCGACGTCGCTGTTAGTAAATAATTATCATGTATATCAAAGTCTAATCTTGAATTTTTGAAGAGTTACATCAAACTTCAAGAGAGGTTCAAGGTTGTGGTAACTTGACATAAACTGATCAAAAATTTCTCGTGCTAGTATCCTATTTCACGAATCGTTGTCAATTATGACTCCAAGAACAACAAACTTACTTGAATATGTAGTTTCCGTTGGCGTGGGAAAGCTTACACTCAGAGTAGACGGGATCGCATGTTGATAAACCGACGAATCTGCCAGTGTACTTGAAACGGCAAAGTTCTCATTTGAGTTGTACGAGCCGTTGTCGAGTCGAAAGCGTTTTGCTTGCGGTCGACGTGCGATGGGTGATGCCAAGGCCGTTGTTGATCTTAGAGCTAGTTCGGCGGGTGGATAGAGAACTTCTCTACCGACATCAGTGCCAATTCCATGTCCAGGAGGCGGGAAAATGGGGCTCGGAGTCTGGTTGTTTCCTTCCGACATGGCTGATCGGGCCTGACCTTCGTCCTCTCCAAACAAGTCACTCTCCGCTGCAGTGCAGAGTGAAACAGACAACTAACGTTATATGCGATGGTACAGAAACAAACATGTACGCAGAAACGAGCAACACGTTGTCGTCGATCTCTCACAAGAATTCGTACGGGATGATTACAAATCACATTATTTTGAGAGATTGCTTTCAAAATGAAGCTAAATTTACAAAGTGAAACGGAGATAACCAACCTCAACTTTTAGGGCTTATGTTCCATTCATAGTTATGTTTTATAGGCAACGTGCTCGGCAGTTCCAAGCGCCATACAAATTTTGCCAACCAAAACGCTCCGTTGAGGTCATAAAATGGCTTAAAGCAGAGTAGAATTGTCCCTTTTCTATCTGTTAAGTAAAACAGTTCGGCTAAATGTTGTAGCCAAAAAATTACAGAGGCTTCGAAGCCCGGTGAACTCAGAACGGAACAATAACGCCGACACAATGTTGAGTGCGAGTATTGATACTCTTTTGATGAGCGTGGGAACTTTCCTGCAATCTGAGGCTCGTGAGAAAATTAACCCCATACCAAATATGGAAGCTTATTGTAAATATCCATCCAAATATGGACTATAAAACAATGGAAGCACGCGACTGCTGGCCAAATTTGGTTGAGCCCTCAGGGGAACCCATTTTGGTGTTGCGACAACATGTGCGCTTTTGTGAGCGCGCGAATATGTGATTGGCCACAAAACAATAAGGTCTGTAAAGATTATCAAAATCCTTCCAAATACTCAGCTGTTTTGACCGGAAAATTTCTCACAGGAATAATAAAGGATTTAATATCAGAAATGTGGCAAAAAGCAACAAAATCGACATTAGAAACAAATTAAATATCAAAATTTATCTTTTTTCCGGAATTCAAAATGTCCACATGATCTAGATAACGCGAGAAGTACTTATTTTAATACTCTTAAAAGAGTTTTTGGTGACAAACACCATTCGAATTTATAAATTAACATTCAGACCCGCCGTTAAAGATACCGTTGATTTTAAGAAAGATTGGTGGAAGCTGCCAAAGCTTTTGTTAAGTTAATCCCATTTTATATAATGTATCTTTACTTTGAAATTCAAGTTAAAATTGAAAAGAAGTGTTTCTTGAAGTGTATACCCTCATTATTCAAAGAGTTTCCGCTTCCTATCTCTTCGGAGTCGGGTGTATACAGTGTACATTGTATACTGATGTTTCACGGTTAAACAGGCAGTCTTGTAATATATTTTCTTCGGTATAAATATCAACAATGTTGCTATGTACGGTACGAAAGAAAATTCTGCATTTAAAATCCGCGTGTGTTTTTATGCATTGGTCTTTGATCAAACTTACAAAAGCGCTCTACTGTATAATGTGAACCCTGGCCAATGTATGCTACCTCGGTGTTAAACTGCGGAACAATACTATCGGCACCATAAATCACAAGAGGAAAAATGGACATCTTTTTGTGCAACACGTGCACAGACTTGTCACTCAACTCTTTTTGTCAATCAAGCATGCATGAAATCTTTTATAGTAAGCGTATATTTTTTGATGGGTGAAAAAACATCAAAACTAAAAACAGTATAGTAACTCAAGTACACTTTCTTAAACACTTTTTTATATTAAAATTGAGGTAAAAGAAAACAAATATGTAATTCAAGGGGTAAACATACCGCCCGCCGGATTTACTTTTCATAAAACCGGCTGTCTAAACGAAGACAAGCCATTTGGTGCACACTGAGATGTTTTTGCTATCTTCCTTTAGCTCATCCTTTTTACTTGTCTCCGTTCAATAATGATCTCTATTGAAAATACTACTTGCAGGTGCAGTTGCCTTTGCTATGAACGGTGTTGAATATCCATTTGCCGGTGTTTTCCGATTATATGCATATGCATGTCAGTGGTAGCGACATGTGTCCATCATTTGTGTTAGCTTAAACTGTCAATCAAACACATACAAATGTATGAGAAACAAAGAAATTATGTACGGACGTTATTTAAAAGGGTGTTTACTTTGCACTGTTCCAGCGGACTAGCCTTCAACCTCTTAAAGTTAGAAACTGGCAGTTGTTTTCGATACCTTTATTCAGATTATTTTACTGAGTTCTGTATTTTCCATTAACGAATTTAGATTCAGTATAATATAAGGAAGGTCTTCGATTGAGGCCGAGAATATCACTGATTGACCTCACTTCTTTCAGTACAAGCACCTGGGATTCAAACCGACTCGATAGCACAGAGGCCCTGCACAGAGGTATACCTGACTTGCCACAAGTTGAACTCACAAAACGTCAAAACAAACCAGGAAAACAAACCAAGGAAACAAACAGGAATGCGATGCGACTGCTGGCTATTCTCGCATGTACCAATTCGATCAAGACAGGAAAGTGAGTAATTCTGTTGTAACAAATCAGACTGCCATTTGAAAACCCTACATGCGACACGCAGGGACATTAACTAAACGCTTTCCGAACTGCAGTTAAATTGTTTTGAAAATGGAAAATTTTTACCAATAAACGTTTATATATACAACATTGTTTTTGTACTGAAAATATATCTTTCAATGATTGACAGATAAGGCGGGCCTGACGCTGAGTACGAGTGTTTGTAAAAAGGAAATAGATAAGTGTAAATTTTAAGTGCAGCTTCAGACAAACGAAAGTGCAAATTGTAGCAAGTTTCATTTGTATCGATTGCAGGATAATTGAGCCTAAGATAGGGCAAGTTTTGCACTATATAGTCACCTTAGGGAAGGACCATTTGATTTTGTGGGGGGGGAGGGGGAGGGGGGAGAATATATATAAAAAAACTGCACAAGCTAAAAAGCCAAAAAAAATAATTTGTACGACACAAAATTATAAAGACAAAGAAAGAGAGAGA